>VYZQ01057783.1:0-29270 GCA_013400655.1 Mystacornis crossleyi | reverse complement strand
TGCTGCTGAAAAGGCATTCTTCAATTATGTAAAGAACAGGTAACGTAAAAATAGAGAAGAAAATGAAACATCATCCCAACTGTCTCCATATAAAAGATGCTGTATCTTTTAAGACAAATCTGCTGCAGAAGAGCAGTTGAATTCTTCTGTTCTTTTGGAAATGGGATTTTTTTGGAACCGAGTCTTCCATATACAAATTAAGATAACGTAGGAAGCTAGAGGAGCTTGGGCTTTCCTCAGCCTCTGCGTATGAATATGCTTTTCTTGTCTCTTTAGAGCTACATCTGTAGTCTGGCAGGTAAATGATACAATCTTTAGGCTCTAGTTACCTGACCTGGGAGATGAAGACAAGGAAGATCCCAACTCCCTCCTTGTTCACACATCACAGTTTTTCCAGAAGGAATAAAAGGAACCTATAGACACAGGAAAAGGAAAATAATAGCACACATTCTGATAAAAGGAAAGCACAGTTTAGCCTCATCTAGCCAGATGTCCTTTGAGCAGGAGCCAAATGTGGTGTAGTTGATATTTCTAGCTTAAACTCCTGTGGATCTGTGGCTATTAGGCTGGAGGAGTGTCCTGCTCATGTAAACAAGAGTAGAAAGTTAAGCAAATCTGTGTACATGTTAGAACAGTGCTAAAACTTCTAATCCATTCCTAAAATCCATTACAAATATTTGTGTGCCACCAGCTGTCATATTTCCTGCTAAATTCTCTAATTCTTCCCTATCTTATGCAGGTTGCTGTGTGAAGTTGCTGTTGCTACTGTGCCACATTTGTGCCACCTCAACAATTTTTCTTTTTTCCATTTTTAAGTTGGAGATCTCTGGCTTTCTGGAGAGGACAATATAATGTCCCTCTTCCCAGAAGTCTATGAAAGGCACTGTGAGATGCAGCAATCCTGTCAAAATGCCCTGCAGCATGAAACACATCAAGTAGATGCAGTCATAGAGTTCTACAAAGTCAGCGTTAAAACACAGCTCTACAAAGATTCAAAAAAATGTTCTCAAAATGTCAGTGCATATTAAATTGCTACTTAAATACATTCAATTTCAAAGATATTCAAAAGCACATTTAACCCTACAGACATATTCATTATCATTTAATCATGTGAAAAAAACATACTGGAGACACAACAGTGTTGTTTAAAAAAAAATTAAAACAAAAAATATTAGAAGAAAACTCAAATTTAAACTACATGACTTGAATTTATTGTTTAACTTTGTGGCCAGAAAGAATAGCAATAGCCACATTTTTGCTTTTTTTTCAAAATAAGGTGTGTTTCAAAAAGCATGCTTATACAAATCTAGTATTACAGTGTATTGTACTTGAAGACTAGAACTCTGAAACATGAATTTTGTGGTCCATCTGCTCCTCCCAGAAGCCTTTTCTAGTGCTCCATTCTGCCAAAAACCTCACTTCAGCACAGAAGAAAGGAAATCCTTCAAAACATTTTCACAGGCAGTTGCTGCGCTGCAGAATAACCTTTCACCTGAGAAATCTCTTGGAAAGTGATGTAGAAGTCAACACTCATATCTATTCAGTCTGGGACACGGATATAAACTCAAGCTTCTGGCTCAGTTGTTTGAGCATGAGAAAATTCAGATAGCCTCATCTGATTTCATACAAAATGGAGAAATAAAAAAAAAATACAATGGGAGGGATCAGCAGCATGGAGTATTCAGGATCTTGCCTCAAAAGAGGGTGCAGAAATTCAAACTGAGTCTGTATTATCCCAGATGTGGATCCTTCTCAGCCCAGCCATTAGGAATTGAGGTCTTGGAGCATACTTCCTCTATGATGGTACCAAAACAGGCAGGGTTTTACAGACTTTGGCTGACAAAAATAATTCTCTAACCAGCCTTAAGGAGGATAGGATCTTCCAAAGGCTTTCATCTCTTCTCTGACTCATTTTTGGCCATGAATAAAGTATTTCAACCTTCCCGTCTCTTTTCCTCCAGGTGTTAGATGATATCAGTAGTCCCTCATGTCTTCTGATGCCTGCAGTGAGAATTAGGTTCGCTCTTTCCAGCATATAGAGCTACCCAGGTTAACCAAACCAAGCTTTAGCTTTCTTTTTATAGCAGCAGTATAGAACGTAACCACAGCAGGAAAGAATGCTGCAGAAGCTGCACTTGTATTACAGGCAGGAAGGTGACAGGAGGAAAGGAACAGAGACAACATTTTGTGTACCTCACTTTGAGCCCTGGAAGAAGCTTCTGCTGATACACATCATATGTTGACATTTTTAATGTGACTATTTTTCTAAATTTGCTAAGAAGGGGCAAACTGAGAACAGGCAAGCCTTGCCAAATGGACACTCTTCCACTCAAGCACTATTTCTCAGTACTGACCATGAGTCACTTTTCTGCCCTGTGACCAGTGTCAATGATATAAACAATGGATCACTAATATACGCTGTATCGCACACAACAGAAGTAGAGGCACGTTTTGGACAACCATATGTTCTTACAAAATATCTAAGAAATATCTGGACTCATTTAGCATACTTGATTGGCTTAACTGCATTTAAAGTACTGTTTTGCCTGTTTATTCTTTGAAGTTTGTCCTTTGTGGTAGACTTGATACCACTCAAACAAAAAGAAAGAAAATAAAAAGGAAAAAAAAAAAAAAGAAAAAAAAATGTTCCTGTATAAAGTACCAGTAGCAAGTGCACCTCTGGGACTTCCCAGAAATCCTGCAGAAGGATTTTTCAGATAATCAGACAACAATTAACAAGTTACTAGAGCCAACCATCAGAGCTTTCTACATCTCCTTCCTCTTCAGTGATCTTGCTGGAGAGCAGACTTATTTAATATGTCATAGAATAAAATAACATCTTTTGCAGCAGGCTGTCACGTTAGAAGATAAGGGAATTAACCCTGTTCTCGCTTTTTATCCATCTTTTTATTTTCTTCCTCGCAGTAATAGTGCTACCAGTTGCACCATTTCATCATACCTCCTTGTTCCCTTTATACTGCCTCTTTAGTGATGAATATTTCATGTTTCTTTTCTAGGGGCAGAAGGGAATGTATCCAAAAGCAGATAGCAAACTAAGACACAGAAACTTTATGAGCTCCATTTCACATGTGACTAATGACAATTCATTCTTTTTAACTGTTTGCATGTGTTGTCTTCCTTAAGACTTGCAGCACATTGCATTTTTAATCAGTTACCATCACCACCACACATTCATATAGAAATTCACTTTTCAAGGCAGAGACTCTTTATTAGCTTATTTGAAACACATGCAATTTATATGTGCTTTACCATAAACATGTGGGTGAGGGAACAGAAGCCTTTGGATCTTCAGTAGTACTCTGAATCACTCACCACCATTCTCCTGTACACCACTTGCATGCATATCACTGTCTCTCATCATCAACAGACAGGTCCCATTCCACAAAACAGCAGGACCTTTCTGTCAGTTCTGAATAGAAACGTAATGGAAAATTCCTCTTCCTAAACAATGTCTTTCCAGAGAAACATGGCATATAATATTGATATGCCTCAACATGATCAGATTATCTGAAGTAACAATGGCTACTGGGCTTCTTGGGACACACTCTATCAGTTGCAGCATCTTACTTGAAAACTCAAGGCCACCACACAACATCTATATCCACTGTTCTGCAAGGAAGGTCTTCCTTTCCACAGATGTTTTAATTTAACTTTCCTAACTCAAACGTTCACATATTAGTCTGTCCACCTAGGAACAATCAATACTACGTTTTTTCAGGCTGACCTAGTTATGGAATCACAAAATCTAAGCTGCTTGTCTGATGTCAGGAGTCTGAAGGAAATCAGAATCTCTCAACTTCTGCATCAGTATCTTCCACAACTGAATGGACAACTAGGTTTATATACTGTGCTGCAGCTAGGAAATGCAATTTGCTCAAGAAGTTCCATCTTCAATTCAATGCACTGTTTTGCTGCCAAAGCAGCAGAGTTTAAAAGTTTACAAAGCAACAGAGTCTGAAAAAATGGATTTGCAAAAATACTTTTATTCTGCTGTTTTTCGTACTAGATGGTGTACTGGGCATTCACAATCAACCTGCAACTAGCAGTTAAAGTGCAACCATGAATATTCTATCTTGCTGCTGCAGGGAGAATGGTGCACCGTACATTCCGCACATTGAAGTCTAGCCCCTGAATCTTGAGCCAGATGTGCATTGTAATGCTGAAAATCTTGACAACTGTGATGGATGTCAATGTTGAAGTTAAAAAAAAGTGTGAAGAAATATTTCTCAGTGAAAAATACAAATGCATGGCTAGCATGGAAACTGTGTGATAAATACAAACAGCTTCCATTGAAATTCATTCTCCCTAGTCCTTCCTAATTGTTTTCAAGTATTTCATAAGTGACTTGATTACTTATCTTTTAATAATTCTCTTAACTACATTACAGGACAGCAAAATTATCAAGTAGGTTAAACGAAGGTAATTCTCTAAAAGTTGATTTATGCATTTTTTCCTGGCACCTGAGATTTCTAACTATGTTTGATTACCCACTGTTGAAAAAAAAAGAGTACTGATCATATTATGAGGTGTAAAAAACACACACTTCCGTGCACATACAATGATCATTAACACTTGCAATTCATATGGATGGAAATTGATAGTTAACTCCACATTTTTGTTACAAATAACCATTTTAATCTAGAGACTTCACAGCAGTGCAAGAAAATACCATAAAACAAACCAGCTGGACAATAAACAGTGTTAAACAGACTAGTTTATCTGAAGTGAGAGCTGAGAGGAAAAACAGAAAAAGAAGACACTTTGAAAAATTCTGTGCCTATTTCCCAGTTAAGTTACAATAAGCTTAAAATGCCATTAGACACAGGTGAAAAAGGAACTGAAATAGCTCTGAGATGTGCCTAATTCCACTCACGTACCCCAGCAGGCAGTTAGCAATCAGCCCCCATGAGCTGAAGCATTTGTACCCCTATCAACTGTGGCACAACCACTGTCCCACCAAGACCAGGTTCCAGTCCCCAACACACCTGGGCTTCTTAGGAAGAGGATTTTTTAGTTCCTCTGACAGAGGAGTAAATTCAGAGTTTCTCCAGCAGGACATCTTGAGAGAAGATTGAAGCTCTTTACCTTGCAATCATTTCTTTCTTTATTATAAGTGATGTCAACATGATTCTCTAATTTATACATATTTGTGTAAACTTACTACCTTTGTTTTTTGAGAAACTGCTCCTAACAAAAAGGTGTACGGTAAAGGGAACAAATGGGCTTGATTAGCACAGTTCCCTGTGAAACTCTTACACAATTTTAAACCTTGAAAGCTTTTTATATTGCACAGGTTGTCTGTAAGCCTACCTGAACCACCAAAAATGTGGGAGAAAAATTGAGATAAAATATTTGCCATCAGCTGAAAGCTTACAGCCCATTTTCCTCCCTCTAATGACTTATTATTAGATAAATAACTAAAAAAAGGTTTCAGATTTGTTCTATGTATAGAAGTTTGCTTTTTATCTGAGTTCAGAGCTACCTGAGAGCCATTCACTGCAATTCAAAGTACAGTCACCAATGTAGCAGTTCCTGAAAGCCAAACATGTTTGCTTTG
This sequence comes from Mystacornis crossleyi, assembly GCA_013400655.1. Lineage (NCBI taxonomy): Eukaryota > Metazoa > Chordata > Aves > Passeriformes > Timaliidae > Mystacornis > Mystacornis crossleyi. Next base: position 23,692 of record VYZQ01057783.1, on the reverse strand, counting down.
TTTGTTTTATCAGCAGAAAACAGCCCTACAGTTCTCGTGTTTGCAACTATGGATGCATCTGAAGTACTTTATATTCTTCAGGTACTCTGCACTTCTGCACTCTTCATGCATATGTAAAATCCATGAGCTCAGTATATGAAAGAGAATATATGAAAACATAATTTCCATTTAGTACAATTTTATGTGCAGGTCTCCATGTTGCAACTCCAGCAGCTGAGCAGTGAGCTATCAGCCAAAACCAGAAAAGTTCAAAGAAATACAAAGGGAAAATCAGAAGTCTCATGTCATATCATCTTTGTTTTAAGCAGCGTAATTAAAGGCATTCAATTGCAGTTTTACTATCAGGTAAATAGGTCTCTTCCTTTTTCCTGGATTGTTAAAAATATGAAGAAGTCCAAGTTAATAGTATTCAGAAATGCTTTCCTCTTTGAAACAAGATCATAGTCAGAGTGTTGACTGAAGTGCTACATGATGGTTAAGACACTGTGTGTCCCTGATAAATAGGGATAGCAATCAGGAGAGAGGTTTGTATCTGCCTAAACTTAGTCTCTTGCAGAACAATTTCTGCAATTTTCTGCCTTCTGTAAGAAAATAAATGGTCAGAAAGATTCAGAATTCACATCTCATTTAGAAAAATGTCTCTGTTGTGTAAAATTAACTATGATTATGCAAAAACATCAGGGAAACGTGTTTGCTAAAGAAAGTAACTTCTTTACAATAGAACCACAAAATATTATGGCAAAAGCCCTAAAAGACAGATGAAAACCCATTTAAACTCGAAAATAGACCTATATGTTAAAAAACTCTTACTGGCAGAGCAACAGAAACAAATAGCAACATTTATGGATTGTGCAGAAAACCAGATTTTGAATACATGGTTTATAAAAGCCCATAATGGAGCTTAAGCCTTGTCAAGTGTGGCTGCTACGTTATTGTCCATGACAGCACCTTACTGAGCATCAACAAGGTTTGCACACGTCCAGCACCTACTGTTGCAAGTGGTGGTTTTACATCGCTTGAGACAGCAGATTTACAAATTTAGGTCCTGTGAAGACAGGCAAGTGAGACACTGTATTAACTATGACAGATGTAACTATTCCTACTGTTTTGTTAACACAACAGAATCCATGCCCTGTTACCTCACTGAAACAAAGCAGTCCACAAGCTGCTCTGGGCACTCCTGACCTGTGAAAAACAGCAAGATTCAGGCATCTGCATCCGCAGTCAGTACTGATAAACAGGATGAGGTGGAAGGGCAAACCTCCTCACAAGTACTGTACACAAGTGCAAGTAATATGACTTGTACTGAGAGGGCACATACTTTTTGATGTTTATGACTCTTTGTACAAATAACTACAACCATTACTTCAGATTTTGAGTAAACAAATCTTGAATTCAGCCAGTCTGGAAGGGGCTGTCCAAAACATCTATCCACCCAAACTTTCCATCCTGGTTTGCACGCTGTTCAGCCAGATTCCAACTTAAGCAGTTGGGGAAGGAAATGTGATTGTCTGGTATCATTTGAAAAATAAAAATCTTGAGGCAGACTTCGTGTCCTTTTCCTTCAGCTGAATCTTTTCTTAGCCTAAGCTGTGTCACTGACTTGACAGGTACAATAAATAAGGTAACTTTTAATATAAAACCAGTGCTCTGATATATTTTAGGATGTACACACTAAAAAAACCCCAGTATAATGTTGGGAAGTTAACAGTTTCTAAAAAAACAAATATTAAAATAGAGAAATCTGAGAAACAAATGAACAAAATTTAGAAATTATGCAAAGTTTTGTAATAGTAGACTATATGCTCATTCTGTGACCAAATCAAAACATTGGTTAACTCTGACACAGGAATAGAACAGTCATGGCATGTTACATGGACAGCAAATTCTTTCAGCTTCCCCTTTTCCCCCCACTGCATAGCACTGTATCTAGATGAAAAATGGGAAGAAGAAATTAAGGTATATATGTGCAGCGTGTGGACCCTGGCTGGATGTCAGGCACTCACCAAAGCTACTCTATCACTTTCCTCCACAAGTGGACACGGGAGAGAAAATAGGATCCATGAATTGACATAAGGACAGAGAGAGATCACTCACCAAATACCATCATGGGCAAAACAGACTCAGCTTGGGATATTAACTGAATTTATTTCTAGAAAAATCAGAGCAGGATAATGAGAATTAAAATGAATCTTAAAAATGCCTTTCCCCACCCCTACCTCCTTCCTGGGTTCTACCTTCTCCCCACCAGCAGCACAGAGAGATTGGGAATGGTGTTCAGTTATTCACATGTTGTTCCTGACACTGCTGAGGGAGAAGAGTCCATGCTCCAGCGTGGGGTGCCTCCCATGGGAGACTGTTGTCTGCGACCTTTTCCAGTGTGAGTCCATCCCATGGGCAACAGTTCTCCACAAACTGCTCCAACGTGGGTTGCTCTTCCACAGGGTGCAGTCCTTCAGGTACAGCCTGCTGCCATGTGGGTCCTCCACGGGTCACAAGTCCTGCCAGGAGATCTGCTCCGGCATGGGCTCCTCTCTCCATGGGTCTGCAGGTCCCTGCCAGGAGCCTGCTCCAGCACAGGCCTCCCAAGGGGTCACAGCCTCCTCTCAGGCATCCACCTGCTCCAGGATGGGGCTCCTCCGTGAGCTGCAGGTGGGTGTTTGCAACCCCATCAACCTCCAGGAGCTGCAGGGCACGGCTGCCTCACCATGGGCTGCACCATGGGCTGCAGGGGAGTCTCAGCTCTGGTGCCTGGAGCAGCCCCTGCCCCTCCCTCTCCACTGACCCTGGTGTCTGCAGGGCTGTTCCTCTCACATATTGTCACTACTCTGGCTGCAATTACACCTCTGCAATAACTTTTCTTTTCCTGAAATATGTTATCCCTGAAGCATTACCACCATTTCTGATTGCCTCAGCCTGGTCCAGCAGCATGTCTGTCCTGGATCCAGCTGGTGCTGGCCATGCCAGACATGGAGGAAGCTTCTGGCATCTTCTCATGGAAGCCACTCCTTTAGCCCCTGCTACCAACATCTGGCCACACAAATCCAATACACGAAATACAGATGAAAAGCTAGATGTCCTGCCCCTGCTACTTGCTGCTTCAAAGAGAAAATGAGCAGGTGAATCAAATATATACTTCAAATATCAATACCCAAAGAACAGATAACCCAGTGTGAAGACCAAAATTGACAAGCTTAAACCTAAGACCTGTGTCTAAGTCTCAGATTATTCTGGATGCTCAGTGAAGGACTTGGGAGAGAGTCTGTTCTCCATGCATCAATACATGAAAATATATTTTTAAAACATCAATATGTTCATATCAAATTAGCACAATTTTGCAAGGATTTTCACTTTAAGCAAATTGCATTCATTACTGCTAGTGACTCAGGTATCCTACAAATATAGACCTTATTCTGCTAGTAAAATCTAACACATTGATGGTTCACATAAATATTTGCTTATCTCTGCAGAGCATGTTCTGTCCATTCTCCCCCAGGTAGATGCCCGTATGAATGCTGTGTAGTGCATGTGGTTCAGGTATCCAACTACACAAATGTCCTTGCCAGAAACAGAAACAGAGAGGACTGGAGACAGAATTTACTCAGGCAGAAAAAGTGCTGCAGGGAAAAATTTTTCACAGGAATCCTACCTTCACTCTCAAATTTGAACTGCAGCTTAGTAAAAATCATTCAGTTAGAGATTCTTCATACCGAAGTCTTCCTCAACCATAATAACTTGCCTAGAGGAAGATCTGGGCCTCCATAATTGTTTACTGCACCAAACCTCTACAGTGACAGATAACTTTTGACTTTCTGTTCCAGACAAATACACATTTCAAACATGAAATGGGGAAAAATGCCAAAAGAGAAAAATGGCCTATGCTAAAATACCCTTGAAGACAAAGGTAAGCCTGTGAATCTATTGCCACAGCAGAGGCTCTTCTCTATAAAAAGCACATCTATTTCTTTTTAGGATAAATTACAAGGTATGCCAAGACCATTTATAGAATAACATGGTCTAGTGATCTCAGATTTCCTCCACAGGTTAGGTCTGTTAGTCATTTTAACTGATTAAATGCTAAGCAACCATTAAATTACTTCAGTGGTTAAACTGTTCAAGAGCTGAGGTTATTGCTCCACCAACAGCTTTCCAGCAGATCCACTGCTCTTGTGCAAAGCAGCCTTCTCTCAAAGCCAATACCTTCTGTCTCAGTTTTTTTGAAAACAGAAGCTTTTTCTTTGGCAGCTGGATCCTGCTCCACCACAGGAACACACCACATTGGTCCTGGTGGGAATTTGCATAATTTTTCTTTAAGTTTTGATTGAGCTGCAAGAAAGTTTCTCCTCCAGCTGCAGCTATGTGGTATGCAACAAAACATGCATGGCAGGTGACAAACCCACATTTCTCAGGGTATGGAGAAAACCACCCCCAAAGACAAAAATTGTCTGCTATGAATAAAAAATGGTGGTTAGATTTGTACTGTCACTTCCAAGTCTCTCTCCACTAAAGTTAAAAGCAGCTGTTTATGACCATTTGGGAACACTCTCATCCTGTCTGAATGTAGAAACTGGAGTGATCAGCTAAGACAAAACTAGTAATAAATAATTAGCTTAAAATATTTATGTAAAACATGTTACAAAACTAAAGAAAAAGAAATGTTCTTTCAAAAGCAAGTTCTTCCAGAACTGCACACAAGAATACACAGAAAATGTTCTGCAGCTTCACAGGCTTAATAATATCTGCCATTTGTAAAGGATAGCTCTTTTATGTTACGACCACCAAACACCTGCTAACAGCAAAATCTGAAGGCTGAATTATTAGTGTGTTAATTTCAATTACCTTCTTCCACATTAGACTTTTGTGATACCAAGAAAAATGTTCATTCTTAGAGGATGGGTAGGTAATTTGACAGGAATGACAGGATAAAAAGAAACAGCTTTTTTTTTTTTTTTGTCAGAAAGACATTTAAGTGAGCAGGAGGTTAGAGAACAGTAATTAACCACTTAATTGTTTTGAAAAGACAAGTACTAAAAAGTATGACCTTTCATTGACACTTTGCTGCAATCATACATTAATTATTGCTGAATTGCAATGGGTCTCCTGTGGGAACACAGGATATTCTCATTAATTCCGGACAAGTTCACCATGGTCATGGCTTTTATAACAAATGCCTAATGTTAAATTAAAAGACTGTTTGGCTCTTGGTCTGATATGTCCAGAAATCTTAATAGAATTTTTCTCTGTGAAATATTTCTTGCATTTAAAAATTAGTAATTCTCATGGTCCGAGAAGCTGGCAGAATGTAATTAAAGAAACACACTGAAAAAGACAAAATGGAGAACTTACATAGACTGGAAGAGGGTTTTTTTAATCTGTCAGTCATTTTTCTTCTAAGTTTTCACAACAGCTTTTGCAAAGTTCAGTCCTTTAGTCCAGGAAAGTCAAGGAACAAGACTTGAACTCCTGAATAAAAAAGATCCTGATGGAGATCACACTGCATTGATTCAGCCTGAAGGCAATGGGGCTGAGAAGTAAAACATGACAATGTGAGATGCAAAGAGATGGCGTAACAAAGAATATGCATCCATTCTTGCAGTTGACTCATCTGGGGGGTTTTCTCTGGTTTTATCCTTCAAACTTTACTCTCTTCTTTCTGCTCTAAATCAGCCACATCAGACTTGCCAGACTGTCAGAACAAAGAGGTTTCTCTGTCAAGGAGCTGGGAAAACAAGGCGTCTATATATAATGCAGAGCTCCTGCTCATTCCCACGTGTTCTCTGCAAACATGAAGCCTAACGTTCCTATCCTAATGTAGCAATAAGGATAATCTCTTCCTTTAGAGAATACTCATCCAGTTGGAATAAGACATTTTGGGGTGCACTGTTAAAGCACAGAGGACGCAGTACTCACCTCTAAATATGATAACAATTGGTCTGGTGCTTCCAAATGTCAGCCACAACATGGCAGGCAGACGCCACAAGGGCTAAGACCAGTAAAAACTGTAGTCCCAATTCACGGCATTTTGTCTGGGACTTGTTTCACAAGCAGATGTTCAGCAGGATAAGTTTGGATGGGCTGCTCTACAGAGCTAGCTAAAAGGAAGAAAAAAATCACAAGAGTAACCACAGCATCTTCCGAACTCCTGAAACAATTGCACACTTTAAGTTTGCATTTCTCATAACTTACAATCTCTTCAGAGCACATGTGTTCCGTCTGTATTATTATCTTGAAAAGCTTTCAGATGCTTTCCTTACAGCAGGAATTTTTTTTTCCCCAGCCAGCAGTGCCTCACTGCAAAGCCATGTCAAAGTGAATAACTCTGCAGAGAGCAGATCAACCCCATAGACGAAGTGAAGTCTTCTTAATATCTGTTTTGAAAACCTCCTTTTGAAGCATACACAGTCTTTCTGTTTGGTAAACACTTGCTTCTCTTCTCCAAGGCATAGCCTAGAAGTCAGAATGAGTAGCCCATCTAAACAGTCTTCAAGTGTTAATCAATTTTACATGAATGAAAAATTAATGAATAATTACATGTATTGACACACTAATGAAGAAGCATTTGGACTGAGACTCCAACCTATCACAATCTGAAGGAGAACAGCAGAAGGTAACCCATGAACTCTGTGAGCAGCTAAGCCCTTGATTTGGCTTCTTTTTACTGCAGAGCAGCTGTGGCACAAGAGGAGGTTGCCTGGGACAGAGTAACAAGGTTCTGTAGCAACAAGGTTGCCAGCCCACATTTTTCCAGAGAGCTGACCTCTCTCTTGTGTTGCAATGGGGAGGCTGCAACCTTCCCTGGGAGACAGCCTTGGCCCGTGGAAGAATCAAGGAGACGATATTTGATAGATGTTTTCAGATTTTATTCTCCCTGCCGCACATGGCTGGAGCCCGGCATAGACTCCCACCACGACTGCTCCCAAGAACAGCCCTAGAACAACTGCCCAAGAGTCCCGGGGACACCCCCCTAAGTACAGCACTCCCGCGGGCAACATTCAAAGTGACCAATAGGGGACAGGATTTGGGGTACACATGACCAAGGGAACAGGGAGAGGGAGACCCTGTGCCTCATCACACGTCCACCTATGCCCGTCTCCCCCGGGGAAGAGAGGGTGAGTCCAAACACTCTTGCCTGCAAAATATTCACAAATTCTCTATTTCTGTAAGCAGAGAACCAATTCTTAAATCACATCTTAAGGCTTTGATTTAGAAGTGACATAACCTGAATCCCACTTCAACTGTGAATCAACCAATATTTTCCTGAATGTGCCACATGTATGTAAATGGCCCACAGGTATAAAGGCAGATTATTGTTAATTCTCTCCAGAATGAAAGAAACTGGTCCTTATCCATGCCTGTTCCCACACATAGTCTAATTTTCTTCTAGATAAATGCCTACTAAAAAGCAAAAAGGCATTTTTCAATAGATGTCAGTTTAACATCCTACCTTCCTTTTGTTTCCAGAGAAGACAAATTTAGCTCCATAAGTTTTTGCACAAGTCCTTTCTGTGACTGAGACATCTCCACCAGTCACTGATATGTCAATAGACCAGAGCTGCTCTTAGCACTGACATCAGTAATTTTTTGGATACAACCAACATAATGCATCAAGGTTATATAGTTGGTGTCCAAACTTTAATCCTTGAGGGTCAAAAAGTTCATAATTTAACCAGAAAGTCTGTCACACAAATACTTGCCTATCACTTCAGTTCAGTTTCAAGTAATCCCTAGCTACTTCTGGCATTAGTTCCCACTCACTGATATTCCCTTGTTCTTTGTCCGCTACTTCTCTCATTTTCCTTAATTTTTTTCCTCAAAGTAGGTATTGCAAACCCAAGCAGAGCTGCCTCCACTGCCATAAGAAGCCCTTCTTTTTTCTAATGCAAAACCTCATGGAACTATGTAAATTTTTTATTATTATTTCCATTTCTGTATTATGAATGTAGCATAACAGTAACCTTCAGTGACAAGTAGAATGTCTTTTTGTAGGAGAAAATTTTGGAGTGGATGATGAAAAAACATTCATTTAAGTTTTATTTCAGCTTTCTAAATATAGGAGTGAATCTCCTCTCAAGATGTCTTCAACATATTAAAAATAATTTATAGATATAAATATATATATATATATATAAAAACATTCACAACCCTTAGCGTGTTAAACTGGAAAAAACCCATCGTGGGAAAGAAACCATGGGAGAGCAGAACCTGTCTGCTCAGAGTCTTCTTAAATTGGGAGAGCAAACCTGGCCCTGGAAGAGACATAGATGTAGTGACACAACACACCTAGAGAAATGGTGGCATGGAACATCTCCCAGGTCCAGTCAGAGTTTTGGCAATATGAGTAATACAGGCTTTGAGCAGCAGTTATCCCCTGGCTTGTGCTATTCTTGTGCCTGTATCAGTGATTTATTGGAGTGACCAGCAAGGATGGTGGTGATATGTATGTTTTATCCATTTTCTTTCAGCTTTATATGCCATATGTTTCCCACATGANAGTAGCCCATCTAAACAGTCTTCAAGTGTTAATCAATTTTACATGAATGAAAAATTAATGAATAATTACATGTATTGACACACTAATGAAGAAGCATTTGGACTGAGACTCCAACCTATCACAATCTGAAGGAGAACAGCAGAAGGTAACCCATGAACTCTGTGAGCAGCTAAGCCCTTGATTTGGCTTCTTTTTACTGCAGAGCAGCTGTGGCACAAGAGGAGGTTGCCTGGGACAGAGTAACAAGGTTCTGTAGCAACAAGGTTGCCAGCCCACATTTTTCCAGAGAGCTGACCTCTCTCTTGTGTTGCAATGGGGAGGCTGCAACCTTCCCTGGGAGACAGCCTTGGCCCGTGGAAGAATCAAGGAGACGATATTTGATAGATGTTTTCAGATTTTATTCTCCCTGCCGCACATGGCTGGAGCCCGGCATAGACTCCCACCACGACTGCCCCCAAGAACAGCCCTAGACCAACTGCCCAAGAGTCCCGGGGACACCCCCCTAAGTACAGCACTCCCGCGGGCAACATTCAAAGTGACCAATAGGGGACAGGATTTGGGGTACACATGACCAAGGGAACAGGGAGAGGGAGACCCTGTGCCTCATCACACGTCCACCTATGCCCGTCTCCCCCGGGGAAGAGAGGGTGAGTCCAAACACTCTTGCCTGCAAAATATTCACAAATTCTCTATTTCTGTAAGCAGAGAACCAATTCTTAAATCACATCTTAAGGCTTTGATTTAGAAGTGACATAACCTGAATCCCACTTCAACTGTGAATCAACCAATATTTTCCTGAATGTGCCACATGTATGTAAATGGCCCACAGGTATAAAGGCAGATTATTGTTAATTCTCTCCAGAATGAAAGAAACTGGTCCTTATCCACGCCTGTTCCCACACATAGTCTAATTTTCTTCTAGATAAATGCCTACTAAAAAGCAAAAAGGCATTTTTCAATAGATGTCAGTTTAACATCCTACCTTCCTTTTGTTTCCAGAGAAGACAAATTTAGCTCCATAAGTTTTTGCACAAGTCCTTTCTGTGACTGAGACATCTCCACCAGTCACTGATATGTCAATAGACCAGAGCTGCTCTTAGCACTGACATCAGTAATTTTTTGGATACAACCAACATAATGCATCAAGGTTATATAGTTGGTGTCCAAACTTTAATCCTTGAGGGTCAAAAAGTTCATAATTTAACCAGAAAGTCTGTCACACAAATACTTGCCTATCACTTCAGTTCAGTTTCAAGTAATCCCTAGCTACTTCTGGCATTAGTTCCCACTCACTGATATTCCCTTGTTCTTTGTCCGCTACTTCTCTCATTTTCCTTAATTTTTTTCCTCAAAGTAGGTATTGCAAACCCAAGCAGAGCTGCCTCCACTGCCATAAGAAGCCCTTCTTTTTTCTAATGCAAAACCTCATGGAACTATGTAAATTTTTTATTATTATTTCCATTTCTGTATTATGAATGTAGCATAACAGTAACCTTCAGTGACAAGTAGAATGTCTTTTTGTAGGAGAAAATTTTGGAGTGGATGATGAAAAAACATTCATTTAAGTTTTATTTCANTGATATGTATGTTTTATCCATTTTCTTTCAGCTTTATATGCCATATGTTCCCCAAATAATCAAATTGTTGTAGTTAAACTAAAGCATCTAGACTTGGCACTGGCTATCTGTATACAGAGATCTCAGCACTGGCTTTGAGGATGATCAGGCCATGAAATCCTTCTCAAGGAGGATAGATTGTGAGATGAGACCTTGCTTTGTGCTTTAGGAGATTCATTACTGGAAGTACTGACTGGATTTAGGCTAAAGATTAAGCTGGGTTTCAGAAACAAGAAGTATCATCCCCCAGATAACCACATCTGCAGCTGCCGGTTTATGAAAAAAGTTTCGCTAAAGTGAAATCTTCTCCCTTTTAACCATGTAGATGCAGTCATTGTGGTTACTGCTCTTATCACACAGAGCACCTTACCTTTAATGAATACGGCTAGCCACAGATTTCTCTGGTGTTAATAACCCAGACCAACAATTTCTGGCTGGCCAGCAAGTTGTAGGTGGTCACAGCTGTGCACTAGCCTCCTGTCCTTCTTACCCGGTGCTCTCACTTTGACCTAATGGCACTGTTTTGGGCACACATCAGGCCTTAGCACGGGCTGGGTTAGTCAAAATCTGAGCAAAATCTGAGCTGAGTGAACATATGTCTAACCTGGTATTACTGTTTACTTGTTTCTCAGATTCAGCCAGAATGTGCTTCCTAATGATCAGCACAGCAGTGCATTTTACATACCTAGTCCACAGTGCTGAATATGTTGCATCAGCTTTATCCTAGCAGCACTACCATATGCACCTACACAGCACAGTCATTATTGAAACATAGAAGCGCTATCATTTCCCAAACTGACTTTCTTCCAGATATTCAAAGGAAAGATACAGTTTTGCAGTTTTTTGTTGACTGACTGCTTGAATAATCTTTCCATTTCAAGCATTTATCCAGAGACACTCATTTGTTACCTCACCTTTAAACCATCTCACAGCTCTCATGTTAGTCTGCTTCTGCCTCTCCAGCAACAAACATTTCTTCACACATTATAAAGGTTCTGCAGTAGATGTCACTTTGAGATTGATACTCTTCTGTCATGTGGCAGTATCTTCTGCCATATATGGCAGCCAGTTTTATAGAGAATTCCCCTTTCAATCAGCATCAAGATCTAAATTTCCTACTAAAGCAGTTCAGAGCGAATTTTTGATCTCTCCCAGTAAATAACCAAGATGCAGCACTGCTAACTTTAATATTAGTGAAATGGCAGGGCATGAGACGGGTTCTGCAAAAGAGACTTCTGTGTCTTTGCTGTTTTCCTCCCTAAATAAACCCAGTAAATCCCCAGATATAAGAGTTGTTGGAGCAAGGCAAAACTGAGAAGGATCTCCTAAATAATACTAAGTCTATCAAGCTAGAGTTTTGCATCACTTCTGCTGCAGAGCTATGCATATGTCCTTAGACTAAACAGACATCAAAAAGTGGCTTTTACTCAGTACCCAGAAAAAGTTCAGCCTGGGGCAGTCCTGACATTTCACATAGTCCTGTAAGCGATGAACTAGGAATCTAAATCTTAAAACAATTCTTCAGTTAACTGGAAATGCAAGGGACAGAGAAGAATTTAGTTGTTAAGGCTGGATACATAATAGCATCCAATTTACCATCTTAGGCGTGAAGACTGAACTAACCCCAGCTGGTCAGAGCATGGTACTAATAATATCAAGGTTGTGGGTTTGATCACTGTATGGGCCATACACTTAAGAGTCAGAGTCAATGATCTATGTAGGTCCTACCAGCTCAGAATATTCTGTGATTCTGTGACTCACTGATGGATGCACTGTGTAGCGTGAGCTGGAGCTCAGGCCCAGCCCAAGCACTGGAGAAGACAAAGACTAGTGGAGAGAAGAAAAATGAAACTGAGCCTGCTTCAAAACCTTTACTTACTTCAAAATCCCCAAACTCACACATCAAGATCAGTAACTAATGTATTGTTTGTCTGATTGCTGTCCCTGTGGTAGAGCATTCTCTGCAGGAACTGTAGGAGGGAGGTGTTCTGCCCCAGAGCAGGAGTCATGCAAGGTTGCCTGTAAGTCACTGGACACAGAAGTGCTTTGAAGGAGAAAAAAAGAGAACAAACAAGCTGGTGTTTGAATTCTAAATCCTCTCTTGGTGCATACAGATGACTGGCAAAGCCAGTTTTGAGGCGTGTTCAGCTCTTAGAGGCTGCCCAGGGCTTAAGATGATATCAGATGGTCCGTATTGTCCTGTGAGCAAATACAGAACAATTTCTGAGCAACATCATGAGACGTGAGTTTTTTTTTAACTTCCCCCAAACGTCAGCTAAAAAATAAGTATCTTTCTTAGTACTTTGCTTTACACTTCTAATTCCAGCAACAAAAATTTTTATGATACTGTTGGGATTTACCCCCCACCCCCCACTTCCCCTGGGGAAAAGGGGCCCTGGGGTAGACACATGGCGGGGCACGGTGTTTCCATCCCCCTGCTCCCTGGTCACACGTTCCCAGGTTCGGTACACTATTGGCTATTCATGTTCCCCAGCCCGGGAAATTCTGTGGTTTTCCCATAGGCCATCAGTCTGGTCTAGGCTCCCAGCCATGGCAGCTGGAAGAAAAATAAAGATCAATGAACATCCATAAAAATATTGTCTCCTTGATTCTTCCACGGGCCAAGGCTGCCTTCAGGGAAGGTTTCAGGAACCCCACCACAAGANTGGCTATCCCAGCCACAGAAAGAAATTTATCTTGAAATTAAAGAAGTCCTGGCACAGCAAAAAGCTAAACTTACTCTGGGATATCTGGAAATTTTTTTTGACTGGCTTTTCAGAAATTTCTTTTATGTTTCTCGGGACTTACTTTTTGACATTTGTCCTCCTGGAGCTTTTCTACACGGCTTTTGCCATGAGACTTTGGATGAGATAATGGCTCATTCAAATCATGTACTAGTGACAGAACCTCCCTGTGCATTTTATGTAATCAGTGAAGCCCTTCATAAGCATGTGCATGGTCCCATTACCTCTGCGGCGGAGAGTGGCCCCTGCATGGGCAAGACCACACAGCAGTCCCAGCACGTGACTGCAGCCACGGAGTCCCCTGCTGCACGACCGCGAGTGATGGACCAGCACTGCAGGCATCGCGGGCACCGTGGNAGCACTGTGTGTCACATGCGCTAGAGATCCAATCCGCACAGTCAGCCAGGAACTGGGAAATGGCGTGCGGGACTGCCCTCGCCTCTTCCCTGGCTGTTTGTGGAGGCGGGGCGGGGTGGGAGGGGGCCAGCATGGAAACGTGCTCCGAGCACACAACTTGGAGAACTTTATGGAGCGAGAAGCGGCGGTTTCCATAGCGACACGGGAAACGGCGTGGTGCAGCGCTGAGCCGAGATGGGGCCACTCGCAAAGCAGCACAGAGATGGCGGAGGGGGNATGGAATCGCAGTTTTTCTAAACCATAGCCTTGCCAGCAACTTCCCTATCCTCAGCATGCTTTCGCCTTTTTCTCTATACCAAATTTGCCCCCATCCTATTATCCCCAATCCATTCCTAATCTGTTTTTCACCCCATGGTTTCCCTACTCAATTCCCTTTCCCCACAGTCCCTCTCCAATGCCTATGGGAGGATAAAAGGAGGGGGAAAGGAATTAACCATCATTGTTTGGCATTCCAACAGGTACAAATGAAAGGGACACTGTCTCCTGCCTCAGTTTCCCCACAAAGTGTGTTCAAAAGGAATCCATCTCTCTCCTGCCAGCTCTGCAATGCTCCAAAAATTCTCTGTTTGGACCTTTTGGGACTCAAAGGGTGGCTTGTGTTCTTTTGAAATTGTTTTGGTCATTTTTAATTAAAACAAAAGGTTGAGGTGTTGGGGTTCCCCCCCCCACCCCCTGCTTCTCCTGGGGGGAGGGGACCCTGGGGTGGACACATGGCGGGGCACGGTGTTTCCATCCCCCTGCTCCCTGGTCACATGTTCCCAAATTCTGTACATTATTGGCTATTCATGTTCCCCAGCCCCGGAAATTCTGTGGTTTTCCCATAGGCCATCTGTCTGGTCCAGGCTCCAGCCATGGCGGCTGGAAGAAAAATAAAGATCAATGAACATCCATAAAAATATTGTTTCCTCGATTCTTCCATGGGCCAAGGCTGCCTTCAGGGAAGGTTTCGGGAACCCCACAGCAACATGATACAAGTCTAATGTCTACAATAACTTCTGAAAACTTTAAGCCATCAAACTCACCAAACAATTTATCTTGCCTCTCTGCCAGTCAGCATGCTGGAAACATGTTTCAATTCTTGTCAAAACTGGTGGGAGGACTTCACAGTTGATTCTCGTAGTATTTAAAAATAACAATAGTTCTATAATATCAGGACTGGTTCATAGCATTTCATGGTTAATGGCAATACCTTGCTGACAGAAAAATTAATAGCCCTTCTTGTTGTGAAGCTACTGTCCATTATAAGTTACTGAAGGCAGCTGTGAAAATCAGCTAAACCATACACACTTGGACTCAAATTTTGCAAGCTCTTTTGGCAAAGTTAAGAAATGCTGGGTTTCCCTTTTCCTTAAGACATCTTTGTCTTACACCTGAGAGAATCAGAAAATTTTTCCAGAGATAATTACATTGAAAAGGAACCCTTAAACACTGGATTTGGGAAAACTAGTTCCATACAAGAAATGTATCAGTTAATTGGTTGCAAAATAAAAAGGGGTGAAATTCCTTTGACATATGGAACTGTAGTTACATAGGAGACAGGCATTTTGCAGGCTAAGTTAGATTCCCTCAGACAGCAGGGTTAACTGCTATATTTAAGGAAGTATAACCCTGAAGATGAAAATGCAGTTACATATAGCTGCACTTCAGAAACCACTAAGGACACACACAGAAGGGCAAAACATTGTGGGGTTAGCGTGTGTGCCAAGGTCTTTTAAAAAGGAAAAAATCAATTGAGAAATCACATACAGGGAGCTTTAAAAACTGAGTTTTCACAAGTTTATCACATAACCAGCTAATACCACTGTATGCCACAAACTGAGATCTAATCTTGCAGAATCCTGTTTACTCAGGGCCTGGATCTAATGAATTCTCACTGCCTTCATGTGCTCATGGCTTGCTAATCATCCTCTCCACAGGTAGAGGAAATCTATCTTTTTCTGGATAAATCCAACAAATCCCCTGTGGGATGCTTTTTACTACTATTTTAACAAAGTCTCTTTAATGTGACAGATGCAACTTGAAGCTTCTTTCATGTTGGTGTTTTAGTTTCCTCTTCCACAATCTAATAGGTGGAAATTTTGATGAAATAAGCTGAGAAGCACAAACTGAATCTTTGAACCTACAGTGATGAACAGTTTCAAAGCTTTCTCAAAGCACACACCTGGGGTACAAGATTAAGATCTTCTTTTGTAGTTCATTCCTACTTCCATACATCAATTCCTCCTAATCATGAAGTGTGTACATGAAATATAACTTGCCCAGTCCTGTTAGAGCAGATAGGCAAAACATAAACAGTCTCCTAAAGGCAAGATAAAACGTCGTCCAAAAGCTAGTGTGAAAAATCCATGTAGCACATGGCAGGTTCACTGGGGAACTAAATCAGCAAATTATCAAGCATTCTTTTTAATTTATCACGTGGGAAAATTCTTTACTCTTTTACACAAATATTTGGAAGAATACTCAAACCAAGGTTCTTTACTGACAGAATGGAGATGTAGCAGGCCCACTCCTACGCAAGCATGAAGAGTCCAGCTCTAAAAACAGAGCTGCACAAATCATTCCTGTTGCATTACAAAAACGTATTTCTGTCCTGGAAATTGATGCAAAAATCCAGTAGATTTCTTTCACTGAGAAGGAAAGAAGTGTGAGTTTTCATTGTCCCCATGGAAAGGAAAATCAGGAGCAAAGCACAGCTTGCACCAAAATAGTTGGCCAACTTCAGCTGCCAGAGGATTTAACGGAAAATGGGCAACTTCTGCTGTAAGAACATATCAGATTGTAATTTTTTTAAGCAGATTTGAGATCTTCAAAGCACTGATACTTTTTTTGTATATTGCTGTATTCCTATATGACTAGAAAAAACACTGGACATAGTTTGTGAACGTGAACAATATTTATTAATGAAATAGCAAAGTCAAAATTCTTCTTCTGAGCAGGTGAAGAGAGACAAAACCTAAGAATAAGTATGTCCAGGAAGACTGAGTATTTTGTGTAGACTCAAGAATGCATCAGACAAATTCCAAAATAAGAATGACCAATTCCTAGAATCATGGAATCATGAGATAACAGCTTCAAGACTGAAATGCTAGTGGTGATAAACTTGGAGATGAACTGTTTTCTATAGACTTTTAGTGCACTAATTCAGGCATTCTATAACCATGTATCTGTGTAATATAATGTTGTCATTGATAGCTACAGGTCAGAAATCTTGTACTTAATTTAAAATTAAGTCCTCAGGATTGAGGATTGCCAGTCTACCTCCAGAAAGTTTGCTATTTTATTTTACTTTCTTCATACTGTACAGCCATAATGTTATGCAAGTGAAGTAACAAGTCCTTATTTTCAATAAAACATGAAATTTGTCGCTCTAGCATAATGAGGTTGTGTACAGGAAAAAAGACCTGGTACAGTAGGAGGAGGCTTCAGAAGTGGAGACACAGGAAGTGGTGCCAAGTTCTCAGGCATGGCATGAGAAGATATAGGGCAGAGCCTCGGCACTCACACCTCTTGGGTATAAGCAACTTGCCAACAGTCACCAAAAGAAATACCTTGGACCCGGACAAAACTGGGTTTAGGGTTATAAAGAGAACAAAGAATTCTGGAATGAGCACCATAAAAGAGTAAATTCAGACCTAATGGTTGCAGACCAATGAAAAAATAACAAAGCTGAAAAGGCATGTCAGCAAGCAAAGGGTCAGTCCCTTCTCCAAGGTAACAAGCAACAGGATGAGAGGAAATGGCATCAAGAAGTGGCATCCCTGAACCAGGGAAGGTTCAGGTTGGCACAGGAAGAATTTCTTCATGGAAAGGGTGGTCACATCAGAATGAGTTGCCCAGGGAGGTGATGGAGTCCCCCACTATCCCTGGAGGTGTTCTGGAATGACTGGACATGGCACGTAGTGCCATGGTCTGGTAGAGAAGGTGGTAGGGAGGGTAATCAGTCAAAAGTTGGACACGATGATCTTGAAGGTCTTTCCTCACTTAAATGACTCTGTGATTTTGTGAAAGAAAAATTATATAAAGCGAAAGTTAGAAAAAAAGATCACATAAACATCATATTACTAGTAGTGAAGGACCTACATACTGATGACTAGTCACAGTATTCTACCACCAGGATGAAATTACCAACCTTACTTCCAGGAGAAAGAGAGGAAATCACCAAGAAAAATTGGACAAAATTAATAATTTGGGCTTCTTTTTATTCCTCTCCCCCAACCCAGTTATTAGACTCTCAATTGCATTAAAAATACACTCTTGGCTTTACAGAAGGTATACTATCTCTTTGCCTATAGACAAGATTTTAAGCCAAACAACAGTAAATGCAATTTTTTCATTCATTCACCAATGTCATTAGCACATGCAATAGAAAATTCAGGCCACGGTGATGACTGCCTCTGCTTTTATATAGAGACATACACCATGCTGGAGGCCGTACTCCAGAGAGAAACCTCTGCAGGTTGCAACACTAAAGAGCAATGCAATGAGACCTTGGGAGGAGGAGACAGCCCTGTAAATTCAAAGCGTACACATGTGCAGGACAGCAAAACTGCATGAACCCCTTGCTTACTTTTTCCTGTGACAGTATCAGACATCCTGGCTTTTAGACAATGCTGTCTCCATCAAGAAAAGACAACACAGAAGGCTGTGAGTTTGGCAGCAGTCAGTGTTAGATTGGGTAACCTCATTCAGCAGCATTAGTCTTCACTTTTCAAAGTCTCCAAGGCCTTTCTTACTCTCTTCCTTCTCATTTAAGGACCCTCCTTTAAGCACACCTTCCACCTAAATCTCCCATTCTTAGAGCAGTGGCAAAGTTGCGTGCACATAACTGACAATAACTTCGTGTACCTGACTTTTCTCTTTGGAATACAATACTTCCCTGATCTAAAAAGAAGTTTACAACTATGTTTAGGAAACAAAATTGTATTTATATATTTCCTGAATTTGATTTTAATAGTAACATAACTTCTAAGTCTGAAACATCAAGATTAACTTACAGGTTGCCATAACAACAAATTCCCCAGAGAGATTCAGTGAAGTATAGGGGAGAACTGAGGAGAACAAAGAACAAACTGCAGATAATTCCTTTAATTCCAAACCAAAACAACCTATTCCAGGATTATTCTGTCTGCATAGTCCTGAATTTAGTAGCAGTTAATCCACTCAGCTAAGTTGCATCAGCTTCCACTTCTGTTGTTTACTACATCCCATTGTTTTAATAGCACCTTTATTTGCTAGCCCAAACACAGCACCACGGTCTAATTTTGCCTGTTCTTTGGACTTTCTGTATCCTATTTTCCCATCTGGCATATTCGATATTTGCAATAGCATGCTATCATTATTTAAACTTCTGTGGGAAACAGGTTCTAAGTTTTACCCTGTAAAAATCATTTCACCTTTATTTTAATTGAACAATAACATCTAGAGTGAATATGCCCTGCAAATGTACCCTGCTGATAACTTAATAAGTTTATCAAGCAATCATTGTGGACTATACAGAGTGTATGAAATAGCCACAGAAGCAAGTAGAGGAAAAGAAGCAGAAGCTGTGTGTTCTATGTTCCATTTAATTTACGTTAGATAACTGATGTTTAAATAGAAGCAGTTCTATTGTAAAGAGTCCTTAGCAGCTTGCTGAAGCTTTGGAAGTCTAGCAGATTCACACAAAATACACTGCTACAGCAAATGATGACATGCATGCTGTCTACGGATCCGGAGTTCACCACCTTCTTTACACTATACGCACAAGACAAACACTGCACACTTTTCTCTTTCCTGAGTCAGTTGCAGTGTTTGAACTGTTACTCTCCAGAGCAATTATCCTTTTCCTGACACAATCAGGCCAAGAACTTCCTAATTATATCTTATTATTGTGGTCTTTTCCCTCCTATATTCCCTCCGTGATTTTCCTGAATGCAAGATTCTCAAAATACCAAGCAAAACCACAGAAGTAGAAGCAAAGAAAATGAACACATTTGGAAGAAACTGTGGAGTACAATGATGAGCATTAAATTAAGTATTATTATTAAACTTATTAATTATTAAATTTTTCCTTTTGACCAGCAGAGACCACAGGAACAGTGTTGACTAAGAAGAAATACTCTCTGTTCCTTTGTCCTACCAGACCATATACATCCCCAAAGCCTTGGGATGGCTTTTTCTCTCCTCTTCACAAATTCTAATCCTAAACAGAGGCAACGAAAAAGATATCTAGGAAAATACGCAGGAACGTATCCAGGAGCCAATTATAATCCATCACTCCACTACTTCTTCTTTTTTATTTTTATACAGAACTGAGAGCTGCCAGAGACCAACAGATTCCTGTCTAGAAGACCTCTTGCTCAATACCTGCACAACCTGGAACTGTCATTAACCAACAAGATTGCTCTCCAGGGTTTCAGCATATTTAGAGTATAGATAGCACGCGATATAATTTTTTCCCTAGAAGGTCATTGCCATGCTGGAATGCACTGGACATGCACTGCTATTGCTTGCTTATTGCTATCTAAATATTTTGACCTGAACTTGCCTAAATGTTGAGATACTATTAATATTTGTATGAAGGCCGAAATTACTCTTATGTGTAGATCTATCATTTTACTGAAGTAGTGATCTGAATACAGATAATTTGTGAATAATGGTTTTTCAGAATTTACTAATGAAATCTGAGCCACATATTCAAGCTGCAGAATCCAATTTAATGTTGTAGACAGGTCGTCTTTTATAAAGGTGTAAAACAGTAGCAAGTTCACTATCCTCTGATAGGCTCTTTAGATGCTTAATTATCCTGCTAGAGATTTGCTTCTTATTCTAATATTGAAATTGCCCAGTTTCAGCTTCTAGCAACCGAATCCCACTATTCCTTTTTCTTATAACTTCCCTAATATCACTTTTCTGCTTTAGTACAAGTCACCTTCCAGCTTCCTCTGATAAAAAGAATTGATTGAGCTTCTCAGACCTGTTTTCCTACCTTAGATCTATAGTAGTTCACTTAAAACTTCATACTGTAACCTAACAACCTTATGTGTTCCATAAACTGGCCTTCAGTCTCAACTACGCCACAGTGAAAGGATAGCAGCAATACTTTTTTGAGAAATGCACTTCTCCTCAGCCAAGTTCTGCACTTACTGAAGTCCTAAACCAAGCTTAACTAGCCAGTTAAATTACTAATAGAAAGGAGTAATAAATCTAAGTAAGCTGGACTGCATGAGTGAACACAGCTCACAGCTGACAGATTTCACATAGGGAAGATGCAAGCTACATACATTTCAGTCAGCTAGAATTTATATAGGCCTTTGCTTTCTGTTCATGAAGATGTGAGACCACGGAATTTCACTCTAGGTTGTTGAACTACCACATCACCGCAAAATAGTGTTGTTTTATCCACTAGTTAATCAAAATCTCCTTTTCTTATGCTGGAGTTTTAACATGAATTAGAAATTTGGCAGGCATCCACCAGCTCCCACATGCTTTAAAAATACTTCTTGCAGTTTATCACCACATGATGTTTTCAGATACTGCTTCAACGACAGCCATGACTCAACAGAGGAATGCACTACATATTGTGTTCATAAATGGTAGTAAGGCAGCCATAAAATTGCAAACAAGCCTTCCTTTGACATTTTTTTTAGCAACTGAAGTTTAGCAAAATTGAAGCAAGAAGTTGGTCTTCCATGGCCCAAGACACAGTTTAAGAGAAGCTGGGAAAAATGCTTTAACTCTACACCGTTAAAATCCGGCTTTCAGAAAGAAAAAGGCACAGCCAGAACATTACATATATGTTGTTTTAAATTAGTAAGTCCCAGAAAGAGAAAGCTGTTATGGAACAATGAACGACTAAGAGCTGAACACACAGTCTCCCTAGAAAAATCAAACAACGCCAACTTCTCAACAATCTGCATACCAGCTATATTTATGCATGTAAAATGCATGTGAAATGTGTACGGTCTGTGAAAGTCACAGCCATCTTAAATCAATTTCTATCACTTTCATTTCACTCTTTGGTACCAGTAATTCCATAGCAAGATTTATGTCGCAGAAATCTTGTTTTTGTAGGACCTTGCTATTATTTGTGTGCTAAGAAATGGAATAGGCTTTTAGAAACTGCTTTAAGACACTCTGAACATGGTCTCCCCATTAGCCTTTACTATACAATCCAGGTTCTGAGAAGATTTAGTTAAAGAGCACTGGCATAAAAGAGAACTTCGTTCTAATTGTATCAGTGTCTCCAGTAGGCAGTCTAATCCAGATGCTATAAATACAAATTAAATACTAGACAGAATAAAGTGAGCAGAACACAAAATTTATGGGGTGGAGAAAAAGGGGGTGGGGAGGGGGGGGAAGCATGGTATCAGTTCATTCTATTGAATATGGGGCTAATGGCATTCAGAAGTCACTACAAAGGATGACTAATTTGTGATAGGGGGGTGTAAAAGCAGGCTGTGATTGTTTGAAACAGCTATATGATGCCTATTTTTTCTTTGCTGAGTGTTAATGGTGGAGAGTACAACAGATGGGTATGCATTAGCCTGTGTCTTATTTTATCATTGCAGTTCTGGAGTGCTGTTGTATGGGAAGAAAAGTAACCCAGTGGTTTGGTCCTTTCAAGAGACAGAGGTTCAGTTGAATACCTATATCAATACCAGCACCAGTGCCAGTACCAGTACCAATACCAATATAACAAGTACTATTCAATGCAACACCTGCACAACGTACAAAACATGCAACTCCATACGATACAACACCATCCAGTTCTGAGCCTTACAACACCATCCAAGACAGTACCATGCCAGTACTCATGGAACACATACCCCAGGAGTCACTGCACACAAAACAAAACACCGTGCAGTCCAATTAGTAACAGACAGTTCTGTACACACAGTGCAATTTCATACATACATATCATGACACAAAATGCAGTGCAACACACGATACATGCAATATAATACAACCCCATACCACGCAGTACAATGCAACACCTGCAATACATACATGCAAACAGTATCATGCCATACAATACAAGCGCGGAGAATTCCAAATGCAGTACAAAATACCACTCAATACATAAAATACTAGGCACACAATAAGACTAAGAAACTAAGACAATAAATACCTTACAAGACACAGCTCAATATGATATATGATTCATTAGCATACATGCTGTGTGGGATATATTTAACGTATTTTAAAAAATTAAAATATTTATATAGACATAGTGAAGATATATTGCATGACTGGCATGGAATTTGTTTTACGCAGCCCTGAAAGCTGAAATATTAAATATCTCTATAGCAATCAGAAAATACAAAATCATGATAATGTCTCCTATAAAAGAGATAAAAAGATGGTAAAATTTCAAGACAGTAATAAATTGTAAAATGCAAAAGGAATGCTCCAAATGTCAAGTCTGAAACTCTCCTGGCATAATTTTGGACCATTTTTCACACTGTTACTGGGAAGACTCGGGAAAATAACAGATGTTAATCTAACCCCAGTGCCTGAAAAACTTATAAAGACTGTACTGTGCGCTTCTGACAGACAGGAAACGCAATCATCAGGCACAGTCAGCATGACTTCACAAAGGAAAAGCCCTGTCTCACTAAACTGGGATAAGGCCATCTGCCTTATGGGTGAAGGGACAGGGGTGGACATGGCTTTTCTGGATTTTTGCAATTCCTTTGATACTGTTCCTTACAGCATCCTTCTGGATAAGTTGTTCAACTGTGAGATGATCAAGTGTATATTATGTTAGGTGAGAAATGCCCTGTGACATTTGGAAGCACTTCCTGGCCAAGAGGGTGGTCAAACACTGGAACCGACATCCTAGAGAGGTGCCTCATACCCATGCCTGAGAGTACCTTAAAAAGAGGCACTTGGACAATGCCCTTCACAAAGCACTTCAAATTTTGATCAACCCCAGGCACATATTATATTGAACTGTATGTATTTTACAATGTTTCATATTGTTTTTTGTGCAGCAGTTTCTTTGGTATTGTGCTGTGCCGTCTCAATTTGTCTTCTCTTTTGTATTGTGCTACATGTTGGATGTGTTGTATGGTATGGTTTATACCACATTGTGCACTGTATGTGACTTACGAATGCACTGTGATGTGTTTTGTTGTATTGGGATTTTTTTCACACTGCATTCTATTTTGCCTGTTGTATTGCATGTACTGTATTTTTACGCATTATATTTTGCATAGTGCTTTGTATTTTGTATTTTGCATACAGTGTTGCATTGTAGGTCCTTTTGCATTGTGTACAGTAATACTGCGTCATATATCATTTGTTGTCTTGGTTTTTTCACTCTATTTTATGCATTTTATTTATTCTGTGGTTTATACGGTACTGACATTGGTTTGGTATTGCACTGTCGTATTGTTCACTGTTTTGTATTTTAGTGCACCCTCCGTCACAGCTCTGGCACT
>VYZQ01057780.1:2154-24574 GCA_013400655.1 Mystacornis crossleyi | reverse complement strand
ATATTTCCATATGTGGACTGCAAATTCAAAACCAGAGGAGAAGATGTTCTCAGTTTAGTGATGTGTTTCATATTAGAGGTGCATTTTGTTTGGTTTGGTTTATTGTTTCTCTTTCAAATTTGAGGTTATTTTTGTTAAAAACTGGGGTGTGTGATAACTTCAGGTCACCCACATTTAAGTGTCTACAATGTGGTGTTCACACCTGAGGTACCTGTCAACTCCCCAGCACAGTTATAGATATTTGTCTCTGTACTTGATATGGTCTATGGGATCTGCTTGGCCAAATGTATCATCTGTTCCAGGGTGAGACAAGTAAATAGTCAATACCTGTCTCAGAGTAGGATTCTGCTGCAAGGCTAAAAGGTTCTTCTAGCTCTTGTGGCTGGTGTCTGAACATCTCTTGTGCGACTATGACTATGGACAGCATAATTTAAAGGACTCCTGATGCTGAAAAATAGCTGTCTTTTAACTATGGTGTCTGTGTGGGGAACAGGGTACTAGTCCTCTGTGATCACAGCCACTGTGCTACATGAATGCCTTCAAAAATTTACCTTCATACTGAAAAAACCCCAAGCCTGTGTTTTCCTTCTGTAGACCTACTGTGCCAAATTCAAGGCTTTGGTGCAGTAACATTCCTCTAACATTTAGGACTTTTTTTTCTAAAGTGTATGCTAAATTTGTTAATTGCTAGTTATCACTACGTATTCATTTCTGTCTTACATATTTCATTGTTTACCTCTTTGATGCATTTATAGGGAATTAGCATCCATTCTGTTTCAGTATTTGGCTTGTTAGCTAAACAAAGTAGAGCTCTTCTGAACTGTCTTCAGGAACTATGCTTTCCATTTCCATAGCTGCCATGGTATCTTTCATTGGGCCTATTCCATGTTCATATGTCATGAGTGATCAGAATCTTAAACTGTCCCTGATCTTACTGCATCACTTAGACTTCTTTGCCTCTGCTGGGAATATTTCTACTAATACATTTTAGGTTACATTTGCTATGCTATGGTAAGCCTGTAGGCACCAGCATATATTTAGCTTCTCTTCCATATCAGTTGTTTTGCAGAGTCAGCAATGATGATAGAAATTTTTGCCTCTAAAAAGTAATGCAGTCTGAACACCTACTGCTCAGAGTGCTGAGTGTCTCTGAGAAGAATCAGGAAAAAACAGCCCTAAATGCAAAAGCCACATCTTCCTACCTCAAACTTGTTTCAAAGAATTGGAATACAAACACTACACATACAAACACAACACAGGCATGCCTACCTGTGCCCAAACTTGAGAAGGAATTCCAAAGAAAAGAGGTAAAAGTTAATCTGAGGTACGCTCAGATATTAAGCAGGTGTATAGATGTGGATACAGAAAAGCTGCTAGCAAGAACTTTACTTGCTTCTTTCTAGTCCTGTGAGAGAGAAAGCTCTCTCATGAAAGATATCTGTACAGTTTTATAAACTGTGGACATCTGTAACCTTGCTAAACCTTTTTTATAGTACAGTAGAAAAATATTTGGACTATGGATGTTTTAGGATTTCAGCCAATGACCCTAAGAGGGTGGCTGATCCTTTGACCAATGAGACTAAGAAGAAAAAAGTCTATAAGAGAGCTGTAAAATAATTAAATAAATCAATCTTGCTGCACAATTCCTGCCTGCTGCATCTCTCTCTCCTCCCTATCACTGCGGGACACTGCGACATATAGAGAGGCCACCTAGCATTGACAGTTTCCAAAAAGACTCAGGTCTCCTTCTGCTGGCCAGTAAAGGGACAGTTTTTCTTTTTTTTTTCTTTTTTTTTTTTTTTTGTAAAATAGAGGAGTTTGCCCATAGTGATAAGTTGCAAGAAACAAATTATGAGTTTGTGATAAATTAGAAAAACCCATTTTCCCTATGGTTTGTGGGCATAGATAAAAGTTACAGCTTAGTCTGGATCACTGGTTGTGTAAGTCAGCATTTTCAAAAGTGGCTAGAGACATGGAATCACGGTCTAAGATTTGGAAGGGTCCTGAATTTCAAAACTTAGGGAAGCAGTGACATCAACTCTTTCTGCCAGAATCTGTCAAGGCCTCTAGCAGAAGAACTGGAGGACTGTCCCCACAGGTCCTAGGTGTATTACTGAGACATAAAGTTGTCTCTTTGCTTGCTTATGACTGGCAGATATTTATGACTGGCACAACCTGACTGGCAACAATAAACTCGCCTCATTTCCAATGTGTAAGACCTGTTTGTCATGTAACCGCTCATGTGTGAGAGAGACCTGGATTTTGCTCATCTGAAAGGTGCATATTGATCACAGGGTATATTTGGTAAAATGCAATGCTAAAAGAACTCTGACATTTACAAATAATCACACTCCCAACAGTCCCTCCAGATAAGTGGAGGCTGCTCTGGGAAATGTGCTATGAATCTTACAAGTAGTTTAGACAGGCCAAGAGGAACTACTGCATAAATTTGGCTTCCTGTATATATCAATATAGAAAAATCCCTACACTGTACTGTTCCAAATCTTTAGTCAATTTAGACAATACCTAGCCCTTCGTCTTTGCAAAGCTGTGCAAATCATTTGTTTGGGGCAGAAGTGCCAAAAAATGACTAAGTCCTGTAAAATGATCAGAATTTCATTAACATTTCAAATGCTCTTTTTCACCATTTGAATCCATCACAATGACTAAAATCTTTATAAAAAATCAAAACCTTTCCACTATCTTTCATGTTAATAATGAACACTGTGTGATAAAGAAGGATCTCCCAAAGCGGTATTTTAATTAATACACTTTGCACTTTAACTAGCTTCTGGGAATTCAGATATGCTTGCACAGGGGGACTTTAAAATTTAAATATTCTTAATAAGCTTTTTCTTACAGTTAATGCTAATTGAGGACTACGGAAAAGAATGATTACTCTCCTACTAAAATAATTCCTCAGTTGAATTCCTACAAGAATGCCTTTTGTTCTTTTGTGGGTTATAGTCACAATTTATATTCAGGAAGAGAGTATTGTGATTTTGCTATCAATCTTTTTAGCAACCAATTTTTTTTTTGGTACGGTTTTATAGATTTGTTTGCTGTGGTTGTCCCAGATTAGACAGAACAAGACCAGAGACCACAATAAAACCTGATAAGCAGTACTGGAGTAAACAGTTTTTGCTCTCTCAGAACATGAATTGCTCAATTTATAAAGCTGAGTCTAAACTGAACATATAAGAGTAAATGAGTTACAATAATGTCCAAAAGACAAAGAAAATATGAGTTAAATTCTTGGCTGCCATGCTGTTGAGAAGATTTTCTCAAGCTGAGTAGCCAGTAATAGAAGGAGACCAGAGACTGTGACTTTATCATGTGATGTATTACCTCTGCTGTTTTCTTATTTCCATATACTGGCTTTTGGAACCTGCATAACAGTCTTTATATGTGTGGCGGTGCATCCTCCCCTCACCACCCCTTTCCAGGCTGCAGTGTGATCTGAGAAAATGCTTGTTAGGCCTCGTCCTTGAAAACACCACCTGGGCTCAGCTCTTTCTGAGCTTACCAAAAAAACACTGTCCGCTCTCAAGAACTCCTAACAAGCTTCTGTTTTTCTCATGGCCAGCCTTGGAAAATATTTCTCTGGCCTGAATGGTGTAACATTTCTATTCTCACACTTTCAAAGAAAGTACCGACCCAAACTGTGGCCAGGATGAAACATTATTATGACTGAAGCCCACTTTCTTGTGACCCTAGAAGCAGTGGTCCAAAATGAGACCCTTTGAGCTCTCCTGGACCTCAGCGGGCCTGTGACCAGCAATCTCCCTCTGAGTGGGACGCCTCCCAGAGCCAGCAAAGCCTCAGGTCTGCAATACCTGGAGGATCTCCGAGACACGGCGTGTCCTGGGCCGATACTCTCACTCCTCGAGGCCCGATCCTTCACCTGTCAGGAGATGCAAAAGCATCCAAAGTGAGTATCTTCACTGACCTCCGAGGGAAATTTTTCCACACGTACCGTATCTTGCACTGACTCTTTCTGTCTGCATGCATCCCCTTTGCGCATATGCTATAGCAAATCTGGAAGATAGGTTAAGTTATAGTTATAATTTAGACTAAGTGCTGTTTAGTGTTATTTCTCTGTGAGATTGTTAAGGTTAAGATATAAATTAAGGTGTAAGTTAAGTTAAAGTACTGTTAAGTTTAAGTGTTGGTAAGCTTTAGGCCGCACTCCTTTTCATCCTTGTTTACGCTGTCTTTACACACAGACACACACACCCCCCCAGGTAGTTTCAATTCATTTCTGTTTTGATTGCCTGGAATTTGATTGCTTTTGTTGTCGTTTGCTTTCCCTTGTTGTGCCTTAGTTGCCCTTGTAAGAAGAGTGAATCTTGCCAAGGAATCTGTTGTGCTTCATAGTTTAATATTAAATCTGACTTTTGCTCATACGCTTGCTGGTGATTTTTTGAGTGATCTCAAGCACACTCATTCGGGACAATATGTTGGGATGTTATTTTTTACAGTTCTACTAGCAGGCAAGTTCTTAAAAAATAACTGGGCAATTCAGAGTACAGAATACATAAGCCAAACAAATTGACTTTTGGTAAATTCCCTGAACCATTTGTATTTAATTTCCAACACACCTCCATGCTTTCGTTTGTTGGTTTAGGACACAATCTGTTTTATAAGGCAAAGCACAAGCCAAAAGTGAGAGATTACTGAGAAACAAAACAATGCTTCAAAGTTGATTTTGCAAAGCCAGAGAGTTCCACAAAGCACTTTACGTATTTGTCTTTCCTAAATGCTCACTTAGAAGATGGACTTTGCTAGGTAGATATGTAAAACTTGGGTGCATTTCTGTAATGTACAAACAAATTGACCACCCAGCTGGTGAAATATTCTGATCTTCTGGAACCCTCCAAATGACTTGCACAGTAAATAAAATTAAATTTATATATATGTACCATGATTCTGTCAATGAGATGAGGTGATTTCATCCTTTTAGGCAATTTTTTAAAATTAAGAAATTAAAATGCATTACAAATTAATCTAGATTTATATTGTAATTTGATAGTGTATTTCTTCATTATGCAGAGGAACAGGTCGTTTTAGATTGTAGAAATAAGACTAGAAATTCCGGCTGAACTTAGACTTTGTTTCAGAATAAAATATTCTGGCGGAATAGAGGGGAAAGTTTCCTTTTTTATTTATCACCTAAGATACTTAGCTTCTTTCCCAGAATGTGATCTTGTGATCCATCTATTGTTCAACAAAAACCTGGACAGATTATTATGCAGTGCATATCATCCCTTATCATGTTGTGAGATGTGACTAAATTTGCATATTTGCAGTTCTTCTCTTTGGGAATACGTAGCCATGGATATGCCAGTAAAAGTCCTTCTTAAACCATTTATATCTAATCATTTCACAAAGGAAGAAAACCTAAAGTTTTATCTAGTTTTAGATGAACATTTAGTTTTTTCTAATCCAAGTATCATTAAATTGGATGTACTTTCCTTAAGTTAAACAAAGAGCCAAATCAATGAATTCTCCAGGCCTGTTCTAGTTGTAGCTGATCTCCCAGTGATTTTATTTTTCCTTTAAAAGCCACAGCCCCACTCTGTACATGTCTTTGGCCTTTCTCCCTCTATGTCTTGCCAGTAACATTTGTTCATGGCTGTGGTGAGATTTCCCTCTGTCTCATAATGATTTGTGATTTTTTTCCCAAATGCTAGGTATCTGCATGCCCCATGTTGCTTTCCAGTATTAAGATATTATCAGTGATTACATCTACTGAGAGAATGGGATGAAAACTGATGCTCCAGGCTTTCTAACACCCAGCTCAACAGGGTATTGCAATAAATTTCTTTTTAGGTACAGATCAGTACATGGAAGCTACCAGCAAACTGAAAGTTATTGTGGCAAATGTGGTGGCCCTCAGTCTGAACTACTCTGAGATGGCTTTCTCTGTATAAGTTTGCTTTGCTATGTAGTCATACGCTTGGATAAAAAATTAACTTCACCATATGATACAAATCCACTGATCCTTACGGCTTCGTGTGAGTACTTAAGGAACAATCTCGACACATCTGGCACATAGTAGATCATAAAACAGTATTCATGGTGACGAATGGTTGCTCATGAGTGACTTTAATAATTCCTTTAGATTTTAATATAAAAAACAAAATGTTGCATTTTATTTTCTAATTTCCATCACACTGCATCATATTGAACCATATCAGCAACT
The DNA here is from genome assembly GCA_013400655.1 of Mystacornis crossleyi. Classification (NCBI taxonomy): domain Eukaryota; kingdom Metazoa; phylum Chordata; class Aves; order Passeriformes; family Timaliidae; genus Mystacornis; species Mystacornis crossleyi. The sequence continues at coordinate 18,369 of VYZQ01057780.1, read as the reverse complement.
GGGCTGTGGCATAGTTCCATTTTTAATCACAGAAATCAGAAATAGAGGGGATACATGCTAGGTCAGAATAATTTTCACAATATATTCTTAAATATTTCATGCCATTTGATCAAACTGTAGAATTTAGAGATGAAAAAACATCCTAGATTATTTGATTCACTGGATAGTATTTGATTCGACATAGGTTTTCCTTAAATCTCTTTGGCTTACTGTGAAATTTCATATTGATTTAAAAGATTTACATACATTGATCTCAGAAATGAAAGTGAGTTAAGGTTTCTGTTTTTGTCCAACAGCATGAGACACACTTTGAATTCAGGGCCTGATTAGGCTGATCTTTTCTCTAAGATACTGAGTGTAAAAAAAACCCCTATTTGGTTATAGAAGCTGTTACTTATGAGAATAAAATCCAGAAACTATGGATTTCTGTTGCGCTCAAGCTGTTACTGACACTGGCAGAGTAAGACATGGAAAGAGGAAATGAAAGCATGAAAAACCACAAGCAGAATGAAGAGATGAAATTGTTCCCTCTGCCTCTTACTCACAATCATCTTCCTTTTGCTTGAAGGGAGGTAAACACTTGCAAAATAAAAATTTAAGTATGTGATTTTGGCTTTCATTTAATAGTGGGTACAAAGTGGATTTTGAGAAGACAATATTCCACACTGATTATAACACTTCATGATGGGATTTTTGTTTGTTTGTTTTGTTTTCCTGATGCCACTTCCATGACATTTATGAGGATTTTGTTGATTTTAAGTGGGATTAAATTTTATTTTCTCAATAGATTATATCTAAAATAAGATAAAATGGGCCAGGCAAAAATCCTTCAATACATATACTTTTATTTTGTGTCTTTGTACATCAATATTTCTTATGGGCCTCTTCTCAGTCTTAAACACATGAACATGTTTTAAGAGTTCAGTATATTTTTGTGTCCATTTGGGAAGGCCGTTTAAATCATAAATGTATCAGGTGGTGTCAAGTATTGTCAATTAAAATGCAAAGGAGTTAGTCAGAGATCAAACAGGCAGTAATGGTAGAAAAAAAGAGTGTTTTGCTGACAGGCACCGCTGGTTTTCTCTTTCCTTATTGATTCCTTCGATTTTTCTTTAAATATTTTTTGAGAACTAATTCTATAAAAAGTCTAATTAAAACTGAAGGGAGAAACAAGGAACTCAAACTGAGCTTCAAGCCCAATTTTGTATTTTTGAATAAGCTTTTTGTGTGCATCTAACTGCCACTACACCAGCACAAATCTTTTACAGCTCTAGGATACTGCTTACACGTCCTGAAAATTTTGCAATACAGTGTCCTCTTACCTGCATCTCTGTCTACCTCCCTTTGGTTCTAGGGGTGACTTCATTCAATTTCCACCAGTGTGAAATTCTTGCATTTTGTGGACCTAATTCATTAGCAATAGAATGGAAAGAGCTGACTTAGCAATGCCGTGGAACTGGCAGTTCAGGGAGAAACCCCACTGGATTTTATTACTCCTCTGAATACTTTAAAATCAGTCTGTCATGTTACTTTCTTGGCTTGATTTTCTCTCAGTATTTCAGATTGGGCTATTTCCTAAGTACTCTGTCCAGGTATTCAAACATCTATTTCCAGAACTTTGCTCTCAAGAATTGCTCCTGCAACCTCAGGTTCTTCACTTGCCTCTCATTATTATTTCCCTCACTGATTTCTGTATTGTAAGCAGAACCAAATGAGGCCAGCTCCTCATTTGCACTTCTGATCTGGCTTGGATGACTATGTCTATATTATCCCTTGTATGCATTTTATGCACCATAAACAAAATTTGGGACAGCAGAGTCAGTAGAGACTACTTGTACCTACCTTTTCCTGAAACCAAACTTAACCATACAAATGTGATTTGACCTTGTGAAAGGAGAGTCTTGGGCATCTCAAAGTACCCCAAGTTCTCTCACCCATCCTGTGTTCTACATAAAATCACCATATGCAGTTGGGATAGATGGAGGCTGTACAGCCATGAGGGGTGGGGCTGTTTGCACTTCAGATAAATATGTGACTAAGTGGGTTTCAAAGTGCCTGCAGCACAAGCAGACAAATGCAGAGTTCTGCTCACAGCATGGTGGCTGAGTCACTGTAAAGCAAGCCCCTTTTATGTCTCACAACTCAGCAGTTTGCGTATCTGCTGAACACAGCCTTTAGCCCATATTTACAGATAGGCATACCCTCCCTACTGACCAGTCCTACAGGATATGTCACCTCAAGTCTTGGGGTCTTTGCTCTTATGGCAAAGACAGGGAATGATGTCCTGGACTGCACTGACAAAGCGTTGCCAGCAGGTGAAGGAAAGAAACTCTGCTGCTATACTCAGCATTGGTACTCGGTACCGGTGAGTACTACACTGGATCTGGAGTACCGTGTCCCATCCTGGATACCCCAGGATGGGATTAATATGGGCATACTGGGCCTTCCAGTGGAGGGCCATCAGGATGCTGAAGGGACTGGACCATGTCTCTAATGAGGAAAGGCTGAGAGAGCTGGGACTGTTCAGCCTGGAGAAGAGAAGGATCAGAGGGATTTCATCAATGTGTAGAAATAGCTGAAGTGAGGGGGCAAAGGGTACAGAGCCAGGCTCTTATCAAGAGTGCCCAGTGACAGGACAGTGGCAGTGGGCACACACTGGCACACAGGAGGTTCCTTCTGAACACCAGGAAAGAGCTTTCTACTGTGAGGGTGACTGAGCACGGACACAGGTTACCCAGGGAGGTTATGAAGTCTATTCTTGGTGGTATTCAAAATTCACCTGAACATGGTCGTGGGCAGCCTGCTGTATGTGGGCCTGCTTGAGCAAGGGGGTTGGAGCAAAGGGCCTCCAGAGGTCCCTTCCCTCCTCAGGCATCCTATGCTGATGTTGTCCTGTGATTCTATGTTGCAGCCCAACGTGGGTGATATGGGTGATAACCTTCCAGAAGTGGGTGATAACCTTCCAGAAGTGTCTGTGTCGGTGGCAACGAGTAGGGAAGGGTCTTCCCACAGGTTTTTCAGAGATGTTTATTCTGGCCCCGCACATATACAAATCCAGGAGCAAAGACGAGGTTCATGGGAAGGTTCCAGGGTAAAGTATAGGATCCTTGGGGCGGAGGAACATTCAGGCTAGGGTATGGGAGCCAATAGGAGAACAGGGAGGGAGTGACTGAGGGACAAGGGGCAGTGGGTGAGCAGGGAAACAGAACTTGGGTACATTAGCATAACAGAACAGGGAATCCTGTGGGAGAAGCCTCGTGCGACTCGCAGAATGCTTTTCAGGGTCCCTTCTTCCCAGGGGGGAGGAACTCCACAATTCTATAATTCATTTCAAACATAAAAGTCCAACACAGTTCCAGGCAGAACCTGAACATCCCCTTGTACTATTATTTCTATGTCAAAACTACAGTGTATTATGAATGAGTAGGTATCTTTTAGGTCATTCAGTTTCCCTACATTCAGACCTCAAACTTTTTGGACCTTGGATCTTGTATTTGAATTGTCATTTTAGTTCTTTCCAGTTCTGTACTTCCCTCAAAGTCCTCCACAGAAATCTCAAATATAATTTCTATCAGCTGATGTGTTTAATCATCCATTATCTTAATCAGTCATCTTTTGTGTATGTTATCCTATAGTTGTGTGCATTCCAGTTTAGTTAATATGCTTGATGCATAAACATCTGGTTATTCCTAACAAAATGATTATTATTTTTTGCCATAAACAGAAACAAAAATTAGAAGCAAATGCTGCCACTGATATTCTTTGAGGTAATTGTTTTTTTCTTGCCAATGGCTTACAATTACTGTGTAGCTATTTTTGTATATAACAGATTTCATAGTTCTAGTGGAAGGGATGAGGTCACTTTCATATCTATGGAGATATGGATCAGCATGCAGTACTGTACTTAATACAGTAATTTACAGGAGCTCTACATTTTTCCTGTTTGCACTGTAAATTCAGAAATCTGTATTTGCCATGAAAATAGCATGTGCACACCCTATAAGGCGAATTCTCCCCTTTTTTTGTCTGCTGATGAGAAATTCTTTCTTTCCTGGTACCATTTCAAGGCTTTTATTTGCAGCTTTAAAGCTCCTGCCATTCCTAGTTTGAGGAAACACCATTTTAACAGAAAGCATTGTTTATTTATGAAATATTCCCATTACTGCTATAGATCATTAAACCACCATGAAAAACAGCAGAGAAGCTGAATTTGGATGCTGCTGTGGTACAGAAGATTTATGTCCTTATGCTTCTTTCAGTAATGCTTTGTGAAGTCATATTGACAGACACAAGGTTTCCTACATGCAATATGATTGTAGGCCTTGGAAAGGAAACTATTTTAGTTTCATTTTCAGATAGACAAGATTTTTTAGAAACAAAAATTCTTCCTTTCCCAGTAATCAGTTTTAGCTACAGTTCTTTTAAATGGCCAGTAGGAAGCCTTTGTGTGAGTGGAAGGGCATCCTTAAAGATAAGAAAAAATTTTTTGGTCCAGTTAGTTTCATGCTAAATAATCAAGACTGAAAAGTACTGTCCAACCAAAACTACGTGAAAAACAGGTGACTCAATATGGGCGTGCATTGTTGTTGAATATCAGAACAACAAAACAATCTTATTATGCCTTTTTCTCACAGCAACTCCATAATTCCAGAAATATTAATAACAAAAAGGTATAAATTCTTTTCTATGCTTGAGAGTAGGTGTGAAATATCATTTTTATATGTTTTGATCATGCTGTCTATGACTAGTCATCTGTCTGCTGTGGGGTAGAAAAACAGACTGAGAAATCTTTTTTTTTTCAGGTTCTGCCTTTCATTTTGCAAGATGTGAACTTTTTTCCCCTTAATAATACCTAGAAAAGTGATTCTTAAAAGGCTTGACCTGGGTGCTTTACTTTCTGACTAAAGAAGGCTACACCCACATAACTGGTGTACAAAAAAATGTGACCCCTTGTTATTAGCAGATGCTAAAGCTCTCTTTTATCTTTTTGTGGGTTCAGTATGTGCTTCCAAAGCCATCAGCCTGAGATCTGACCTCACATTTTTACAGTTTCTTACCTTATTCTGAGATTCTTGTAGTTACTATGCAAACCTTTCCTTCATTGCAAAGAAGATTTTGCTTGAAGAGTTGTGCAGAAGGTTCAGTGCGGTCAGGAAACTTGTAAGTAGGAGCAGAGAGTGAAACAACCATGTGGCCAAATGCCATTACAAAAATTCTATTGGTATTTGCCTAACAACCCTCCTGAAATCCAAGCAGGCCCTTAAAGAGTACTCCTTTTCCTTCTTATACAAGCTATTATAATATTATATTAAACAGCAAAGGCATTCAATTCCAGAGCCTTTGATTCAGGCACGAGGGGACTGCTCTGTAGTCTTCTCTTACTTCTACATTGCTTGATTAACCAGTAAGACTTAGTTACTTATTAAGAATTATCATTCTCTATCCAAATCTTACTAACGGGTGATGAAAAGTATGTGTCACCAATTACAACTATCATAACTAATAATCTATTGTAGCTTTTTCATTAGTGACTTCTTCCATGTTTGTTAGCCTGTGACTTGGTGAAGAACTGTGAGGGGAACAGAGCTCTCTCCGCAGTAGCCTCTTCCAAATAAGACTTTATGAAAAGTGATAATAGTAAAGCTTGTGCTGCCAAAGTGACCGTGGAGTCCTTTGGCATCCGAGCCTCTGCCCAGAGAGGATGTTCTGCCTTGACTGGCTGTGCTGCCTTTCTCCTCAGGTCCCCAGAAGTTTACGTTGTCATTGTTTTGGGTACAGAGTACGGGCTTACAGGAGAAGCTTTGAAAGTGTTCTTTCCTTAATGAAATACAGTCAGGCAAAATGCTTGAGAAACTTGACAAGAAATGTTTTTTTGTAAAAATGAAGAAGAAGAAGAGACTGTCATGATCTGTGACTGTCTTAATAGACATTCATCTGCTATGTGACTTCATAGCTAGAGAATGCTACGCTGCATCCATCTGCTATGTGACTGCAATGGCTTTCTGAAACTCTTAAAGAAAAGGATCTCACTCCGTAACTCAGGCTTAGAAGACTTAAAAGATGAAATGGAACATGCTGAAGTGTCAAAGAGGGAAGGTTCATTCACAGTTATTCAGGAAAACAAAATTCTGACTTGTCTGTACAATTCTTGGAGGATGCTCCGGTCTGGGATGTCTGACTTGCTTTTGGAGAGGTTCAGTCCTGGAAGAGAAAAAGAACATTTTCTGTTACCAACAAGACTGAAGACAAAGCCCAACACTTCTAGGCCGGAGTTGCTAATGACACACTTCAAAAAGAAGAGTGAGGCTGGGAAAGTCAGAGGAAAGGTACTCACAGAAGCAGCAAATAAGACCTGTCTTTGCAAAGAGATCTAACTGCCCTACCTTTTCTTAAAAATACTGCTGTAAACCAGAAACTGAACCAAAAGCATGATGTTCATCAGGTTTCTGGAATCTCTGGGCACACTGTATGTCTGTCTGCTGTGTTCTTTGCTTTGTCAGTGTTTTAAATTCCAACTGTCTTCTGTCATTTTTTCTGAAGCATTCAAATAATGAAGAATTCCTCCAATATATCTCACATGTATTTACTGTAATTAAGTGTGACTTGGAAGTACATGATGTTGACAAAGTTACCTTCCTCTGCATATTCTGAGTGAACAAAAAATGTGGAACAGTTACCAGACATCATATCTTAGAAATGATCTGGTCTGTAGGGTCTAGCAAGCGTGGGATGAACCCTCCTAGAATACAGCACTGAACATATAAATAGTAGGATTCAGGCTTGTGCCCTTGGGCCCTTGGTCCTTGTCTTGGGGTGATTTTATGATAATACTGTATTTCCCTATCGTCCGCTTTATGCCCAGAAATGGGTCCCATATCTTTAAGATGGGTCCAGGAGAAGGGGGAGAGAAGCTAGGTGAATTCTTCAGCGTGGTTTGTGTTCAAGGACTCGCGCACTCCCCCGTGTTCTCACCCCTACAGGGCAGAGGGACCACCTTCCTGCTTTTAGCCAGCCTGTTAGCTGAGGCAAGAAATTTTCCCATACCGGCACACCAAAATCCTCCGGTAACTTCTTCCTCTTCTGGAACTGTTCGACCTAGCTGTGATCTGAGAAGCAGATCATTAGACCCTGTGGACTGGCAGGGAGGCTGCAGGGATGCCGCATCCCGGCCTCAGACCTCGGGATGGGCTGAGCCAGCTACTGAAAAGAACTTTGAATCCACCAGCTTTCTCTGCATCTCGGAGGTTTATTATCTAACATTACTCTTTTGTTTCCGGTGTCTTGCTGGCACTCTGCTTGTTAAATAGTTTTCTCACTTTCATCTAAGAAATTCCTTTCGTATGGGTGGGGGCGGGAGTGCTGAAACTTGTCTTCTGGGGAGGAGACATTCCTTTCAGAGCGTTTCCCCCTAAATTTGTCTCAAACCGAGATAGTCTTACAGGGAAATAAAACTTCTTTGTGTACCAACTCACTGTTCTCACTCACTCCNATTTGTCTCAAACCGAGATAGTCTTACAGGGAAGTAAAACTTTGTGTACCAGCTCACTGTTCTCACTCAAATGGTTTCCATTAGAAGGAAATTACATGTGCTGTCTATAAAGCCCCTGTTTTGGACAATGAGAAAGTCAAGTGTACTGATGACATTCCTTGACCTCAAGAAATATCATTAATAATTTCCAAAAAAAGCACCATGTTTCTGGTAAAAAGGATTTAGCATATGAGACCTTCCTCTTTGTCCTTCCCAGTAAAAGAAAGGTGAGGATGATGTAGAAAGATGTCATTGCTCAGGTTCACGGGTATGTCAGTCCCCAGGGTGGGAGTTGTCCTAAGGATAAAACTTGGAGGCATGTAGATGATGCGTACCATTATATTAAATTAATTAGTTTCCATGTATTAAATATATGCATGCAGTAATCTTATTTTTACTGTCCCAAAAGAGTGTGCTTGAGATCACTCAAAAAATCACCAGCAAGTGTATGAGCAAAAGTCAGATTTAATATTAAACTACGAAGCACAACAGATTCCTTGGCAAGATTCACTCTTCTTATAAGGGCAACTAAGGCACAACAAGGGAAAGCAAGCGACAACAAAAGCAATCAAAATCCAGGCAATCAAAACAGAAATGAGTTGAAACTACCTGTGGAGGGGGGGNAGCTTGTTAGGAGTTCTTGAGAGCTGACAATGTTTTTTGATAAGCTCAGAAAGAGCTGAGCCCAGGTGGTGTTTTCAAGGACGAGGCCTAACAAGCATTTTCTCAGATCACACTGCAGCCTGGAAAGGAGGTGGGCGTGGGGGGAGGGAATGCACCACCACAAATGGATTTCACCACAGTTCCATTTAGGTGACCACTTTGTGAGGAAGTTTTGCATAATCAAGCTATGATGAAAGAAAAATGAACTCAGTAGTATATAATAAAAGCAATAGCAACAACAGTAGTAATAGTAATCCCCCCTATGACTCCTTAAAGTCTCAATGCTGAATGTCAAATAAATATGAGGGGAATAAAAATAATCAAGATTTTGTTTGAAGAATGAGGATTTTATTTGTGTTTCAAATTTATTGTTTTGTCTTCTGAACTTTCAGAACAATATACTATTCTTAGATGCTGCCATACAGCCCTGATACTGTAAGCAGTAACAATATTTATAGTCATATGTTCAAAGAAAGAAGTGAGCTCTGAAATATCTTCACTGGATTCTGTTAAGGATAATTTTCTAGGATACAGATATTTTGCTTTCAAAGGAACTACACTGTTGGACACCTCTCCCTCCCCTCCACTGATGGACCTGTAGTAGCAATTTGGCAGCAAATGCCCTAAGAATAAATGCATCTATGCACAGATTTAGATTCTGATAAAATATTAATCTTATTGACAGCACGGGCTTGATGCAGAAATTACAGGGTACAGTTGATTCCTGCCCTCAAAACCAATAAATAAATGTAATATTCACTTCAACACCATTAGCCTAGACTTACATCATAAGAGCTGAATTTGCCTCAGCAGTCTCACATCTACTTAGGAACAATGGATTTTAGATAGATGGAGTCAAGGGAAAATGCCCACCTGTAATTTTCTTTTTTCAGATGACCACTTAATTTCAGTGTCTCCCTCCATCAGTTTCTCCAGCCACACTTTGAGATTTATGGTATGTTTTCTGTCACATATATACCTATTTCTATGCATATCAGATAAATCTTTCTGTCAAACAGCTGTATAAGTTATATTTTTCCTATTAGTTTTAAATGTAATTTCTTAGTGAAGAATAGGTCTTTGTTTTTAAAAGTGTTGTCAAACATTATTCTTGTTTTTGGATAGAAAATGTTGGTTATATCTAAATTTCAGATCAGTTGTGGCTTGTGATCTCTCCTGTGAGAAGAGTTAATAAATGTTGGACTGTGTTCATGAGGAGGATGCAACTCTTGCAATTCTTTGTCCTTTGAAGATGCCTAGACTGACTCTGGGTTATGGGCATAGAAATGAGATCTGCAGAAGTCATGTACCTGTACATAAGCCTGTAAAGAATAGCACAAGGTGGTGTCTAAGACCTGCTTGTCAAGGATGTAGATGTCTCCCTTTGAGGGTGGGATGCCTTTCTCTTGTTTGGCTTGACTGCTCTTATTAAGTATGTGAATTCTTTTGAGTAGTTCCCTTTGAAGATGAGATTATCAGTCCTAGTCTTTTTCCTTAAAGAAAATAATCAGTGTAGTTTTGGACCCATTGTGAGGTAATCTAGTGGTTATGGCATTCACCTGGGAGATGGTAAGTAAGGCCTTTCATTTCTTTGTACACAGTAAGGAAATGCTTTAAAAGAAAGGCTTGAGAATCTTAGCACCAGAATACTTTCTTGTCTAGAAGGTAGATCATGGATATTCAATACCTCAGACAAAGCATGGGAATTATGCTAAACCTTTGATGCCACAGATGAAAGCTTTATTCTTCAAACTGTTATGGAAACAGGCACTATTGCTACATCGTATGATAAAGTGGTGTCCTAGCAAGAATGACTGTTAGATTAAGACACAGTGTACTGTGATCATGAACATCTGGCCTTTGTTTCGTGTATGCTTGAGGCACTTTCTTTAAAGAGTAAAATGCCCCAAAGTTTCTGTGGCTTTCAACAGGAAAGAGGAAGAGATCTCACCTTCAGCCACAAAGGAACATGGCATCTGGACCTTGAGCTATGTTTAGGATTCTTACTTCAGGTTTTGAGTTTTGACTTTAAAAGACCATTGGTAAAAGTGATGAAGAGCTGTCTAAAAGAGTAGGAATTCAACTTTCTGGAAGAATGAAGGGTTTAGGAAGCAGTTTTGAGTCTTGTACTCAGTGGTTGTCATATTCAGAGCCTCTAAATGCATCAAAAACCATCCTTGTGTGGAACGCTTCCCTCCAACGTTTATTTCAGCTCTCTGGCAAAGACAAGTGAGCATATTGGCTTATGGCTAAAAGGTGGTAATTGAAAGAGAGGGCTAACCTTTCCTAGGTGTGAAGCATCAAGGTTATATATGGCACCTTCACTTCACGTACAGCACATTTGTACTTCCTTGTGATGCAGCCTGGCAGACTGGCTCATAGAAATCACAAATTTCAAAGCCCAAACTGTCAAACTGCACCATGAAAGCTTTTAAGACAGAATTGCTTCCTTGTCCAGTAATATGTCTGTAATAAGCTTAGTGTATTATCTTTACTGGAATATAAACGCTAACAAAGACGTTTGAACAAAGACAAAAATAATCTCATCCTACCTGAACTTGTTATAATTATAATGCTCAAGAAAAACATGTTCTACTTTTCTTGTTGCTGAAGCTGAAAAAAAAAAAATAACTGAATTGTCACGTAATTATGGTTGGTGAATTGAACAATTACTCTGCTTGGAAAACTGTATTTTTCTACTCATTATAGATTACAGACGTGTAATATATACCTATAATATCCCTATATATCTATATGATTGTATCTGTATAAATGTAGCTAGTATACCTCTATATGGCTATATCTAATCCATGTGATTAGATGGAGATATAGATATAAATAAAGATATATAGGTCTAGATATAAATACAGATATTGTATTGATGCACGGCATGGTTCAAGAAACAAGAGAGGGAGCCTTTCACTGCTCTGAACTCATTCACATATTAAGTGGGCAAAAACCTATTACTCCTGGCTGAGTAGTGGAATAGATTGATTTTCTTAGTATCTTTCCACATTATGAAAAAAAGCCTCATCAGTATCCTTCTGAAACTCTTCCTTAGTGTTCTCTGTGCTGTAGGCAAAAGAGCAGAATCATATCGAAGCTGTTACCTACAAAGTTCACATGCTTCTCTGAAACTGTGTATTTCCTATGTAAAAATGTTCAAAAAGTCTTTATATTTGACTTAAGCCCAATGGGCTAATTTTTAAAGCATGAAAAGTAGATGCCTCAGGCTTAAACAAGCAATGTCTTCAGAAAGTGGAGAGAGAAATGTCAGTATATGGTACAGAAACAGTAAAAAAGGAAATCAATTTGCTAGTATTGATGAAACATATATTGGTAAAAAAGTATTAGATTATATTTAATTGTATTGAATTCTATTAAATATATCCAGTTTCAGATATTACTACTGGTTTAATTAATTATGCTAGTTCTGTTATATTCAATTTTCAGGACTACTCAAATGTTCAAACAGAAAAGAACACAGTATAGATGGTGTCTTGGTTTGAAAGAAAGGAAATACATTTCAAGCTGACATATACCTTCTACCTCCTTCTACATGTGAGTACAAAGAAACAAGATAATATGAAATACAGTAGTGTCATCCTGCCTCTTTAAAATAAAATCACTGGTACAACTCAATCCACAGCTTTTTCATACAGGAAGAAGTTTTCAAGATTTCATGTAAGAACAATTTTAAAATTCACATCAAATAGCACTGAAGGTGCTCTAGAATGACCCTGCTTGAGCAGGAGGCTGGACCAGATGATCCACTGTGGTCCCCTCCAACCTGACCCATTCTGTGACTCTGTGAAGAGCGGAGACTTGTAGCTGTTACCGCTGAAGACGCTTAATTGTCAGCTCAGTCATGTATTTTATGTGTAATGCAGTTGCTAAAGTGAACAAACTCCAGATGCTGGGGTTATTGATGCCCTTTCTTTAGAACCTTGCACAGCTGGTCAAATTAGTGTCTTCTGAAGTACTGCTTTGATTACCACTTCAAGTTGGGTTTTTTCAGGTTGGTAGATCGTCATATACTGAGTAGTTGATCGCTGTGTTTATGAACTGCAACCTTGTGAATCCTCTTGTGTCTAAATCTGAAAAACCCCATTCACCCAGTTAATGTGCTTTGTAAAATATAATGATGACTATAGTGAAACTGGTACCTATGTGTCGGTTACGGAGGGCNCACCATAACCTTAAGAGAATTTCTGTCCCCAGGGATGGTCCCACCAGTGAATTCTCTTTGGTACTTAGAATATGAGCTCACCAGCCTCCATGTCTTTGTTTGAAATACCTGTTCCGCTTCTGAGTCTTTACTATTTCATTTCGTGAGAAAGTGCAAAATTAACAGAAAATGAAAATAAAAGACAAGTTTGTGAGTTCTGATTCTTCATCAAATAGGTTTAAAGAAATATTTGTGCTAAACACTGAAAGGAATTATCTGTGTAGCTAAACCAGGAAGTCCCACCCTTTTTTGTAGGGAGCAATTCAAAGAACCTAAACTAGATTGTGCTCCTTAATCATCCCCTGGAGAAACTTCCTTTTCTCTTACTCTGTCTCAGCCCAAACCAGTACAATTGGTTAGATGAGGGATAGGAATTTCTGGGTTTAACAGGGGCAATTTATTTAGTGAAACCTCAGGGCAACAAATACTCCATTAATTCTCCTTGTGATTGAAACTCAAACACCAAAAATTTATCAACTGAATCTGCTTCTGGTAGTCAGAGTGTATCTCCATATGAGTTTTATACTTCTCCAAATCTGTTATCCTAATGAAGACAGTTTTTATGAGATACTCTATAACATATATAAATCAGATCCACATTTNAGAAAGTCGCTCGGGAAGCCACTAAACGCCCCCCCCCCAACCACTGGATAGCTTCTTTGACAAATCGACGACAAAGAGGCAGGAAGGGTTCTCGTGTAGAATTTCCACAGCAGAGGTTTATTCCAGCCCTGCNACAGGGGCAATTTATTTAGTGAAACCTCAGGGCAACAAATACTCCATTAATTCTCCTTGTGATTGAAACTCAAACACCAAAAATTTATCAACTGAATCTGCTTCTGGTAGTCAGAGTGTATCTCCATATGAGTTTTATACTTCTCCAAATCTGTTATCCTAATGAAGACAGTTTTTATGAGATACTCTATAACATATATAAATCAGATCCACATTTAAAAAAAAAAAAGTATTATTTTTTCAGAACGTACTGAGCACAGTCTAGTAATTATTGTATATGTACTCTGCCATAAAACTCAAAGTCGTTACTTGCTTTTTTCCTAGCTTGAAATTAACTGCTCAGTTCTTTACATTTCGTATTACTGTGAAAATATTCAGGAAGTTGGAAAATCTACTGAATAGTTTTACATGTCCTAAAGAAATAAAAAACAGCAGAGAAAACAAATCAGTTTTAATATGGGAGATAGAAAGTAGTAAGTCCTAAATATTTTCTGGCCTCACAACACATGAACAGCAGTCACTGAAGTATTTTAGAGAAACAGAGTCATGCTTCAGAGAACAGACCTTAAATATTTAATGGAACACAGTAAGGAGGAGCACTTAAAGAAGCTGTGAGGTCTTGGGAAGATGCTGACTGGCCTTGAACGTAGCTGACATGAAAGCAGGTCTCCTGCAGGTCAAACAGGGATAAAAATGCTATGTTGATGGATCTGTGTGCAAGTTTTGCAAAACTACTGTAATTAGGGCTAGGGTTTGCTAAACTACCACGGTAGGATAAATAAGGTACTTTGTCTTTTGGAAACAGTATCTTCAGGACAGCATAGTACAAGATGCTGACATTTACATTAATGTCAGATATTTTATAGCCAAAATTTGGTAGAAGAATGCTATTTAGTAAAGGATGTGGATTTTTCTCTAATATTTAATATGTGAACTTGTTTTTCTTTGACAAAGAATCACAGAATTCCAGAATAAGCTGAGTTGGAAGGCACCCTGAAGGACCATAAAGTGCAGCTCCTGGCCCTATATAGCACTATCCCCAAGAGTCACACCACGTGCCTGAGGGTATGGACTGTCTGCCTAATTTTCCAGTCCTTGAATACTTACACAAACACACATATACATATATGGAAAGTAAATAGCTTTCATCAGACAGATCTATCATTTTCAGCTCTGAAAAAACAGGAAGTTTTAGAGAAGAGTATGTTCCCAAACAAACGAAACAGAATTCACAACTGATATGGTTGACAGGTGGCTACGCACATTGAGGTTGCCAGTAACTCCTTTGGAGAAATCTGTGCACGCAGTAGAACTGTGTTTGCAATAGTGAAATAGCAATTTATGGATTTTGAGTGATACAAGCCAAACACTTTTGCTATGTATTGAAGAAATTCATTACTGTGAGGGTGTCAAGGCACTGGAACAGATTGCCCAAAGTGGTTGCGGATGCTCCCTCCCTGGGAGTATTCAAGGATGGGGCTCTGAGCAACCTGATCTAGTGGAAGGTGTCCATGCCCATGGCAGGGGGGTTGGATGATCTTTAAGGTTCCTTCTAACTCAAACCATNTCTTCTGTTTTCCTTTTCTCTTTGAAACATCTTGGGCTACTTATGGTAATAGCCACCAAATCTCTTTGTTATTTGTGTTTTTAACACCTAGTTGTTTGGTCCTGATCATGGGAATAGCACAAGGAAAGAGAGGTCTATCATAAACACCCTGTAATGCTTTGGAATTTCCCTTCTCAATTTGCCTTGATGACATTTCTGAGGTTTGTTTGTTTGCGTGTCTGGGTTTTTTTGGTGTTTTGTTCTGAGTTTTTTTTTTGGTGGGGGTGTGCCTGATACCCGCTCCTATTNTCTAATATTTAATATGTGAACTTGTTTTTCTTTGACAAAGAATCACAGAATTCCAGAATAAGCTGAGTTGGAAGGCACCCTGAAGGACCATAAAGTGCAGCTCCTGGCCCTATATAGCACTATCCCCAAGAGTCACACCACGTGCCTGAGGGTATGGACTGTCTGCCTAATTTTCCAGTCCTTGAATACTTACACAAACACACATATACATATATGGAAAGTAAATAGCTTTCATCAGACAGATCTATCATTTTCAGCTCTGAAAAAACAGGAAGTTTTAGAGAAGAGTATGTTCCCAAACAAACGAAACAGAATTCACAACTGATATGGTTGACAGGTGGCTACGCACATTGAGGTTGCCAGTAACTCCTTTGGAGAAATCTGTGCACGCAGTAGAACTGTGTTTGCAATAGTGAAATAGCAATTTATGGATTTTGAGTGATACAAGCCAAACACTTTTGCTATGTATTGAAGAAATTCATTACTGTGAGGGTGTCAAGGCACTGGAACAGATTGCCCAAAGTGGTTGCGGATGCTCCCTCCCTGGGAGTATTCAAGGATGGGGCTCTGAGCAACCTGATCTAGTGGAAGGTGTCCATGCCCATGGCAGGGTGGTTGGATGATCTTTAAGGTTCCTTCTAACTCAAACCATTCTATGATTCTGTTTGGAAGTACCATTGCAAAACAACTTACCACCCCTACCATAATTCGTATTACAATATTCTGTGGATTCTGTACTTGTGAAAGCATAGATAGGCTACTTTAAACGGAATGAAATTTCTCTGTGGCTTTGTCTTATGCAGAACTGGTTCATAATCCTAAATGATTGGTCACAAGACTTGTTGGAGAAGGAAGAAATTACAGACAGTGAAAAGAGAAAAAATTTGTCGATACAAAACTGAACCCACTGCAGCANTGCTATGATGACTATTTTAATTTAAAGCCTATTTTATATACTCATATTATTAATTTCCTGATAGTAAATTTCACCAGGAAGGTACACTGTTTTGTCTGTGCTGCCAGACTGGTGAACATAAGCTGGGATTCTATGGGCTGTCCTCAGAGCTAGCAGAGTTTGCATGAAGACCAGCCAATAATGCATTTCTGATTTCAGTTCATCTACTGCAACCAGTTGCAAGGCCTACTTAAAAAACCCCAGACTTATTTCCAGTAGTTATGGAAATCTTATTTATGGGGTATGGGTGC
>VYZQ01057779.1:19119-33062 GCA_013400655.1 Mystacornis crossleyi | reverse complement strand
AAAAAAAAAGGAATCAAGCAGCTTCATACCCTTTAACTCCTCTCATTCTGCTGTCTCTTTCACTTAACCTTCCTGTTTTGGTTTAAAATTAAACTGTTCCTCCTTATTTGCAAAACAACAATATACTTTTGACTGAAAAAAAGGCTGTAATTTCATAATCTGCTTCTAACTGCATATTTATTCTCCAGCCTGAAGAAAGGGAGCCATACCTTTGTGAGGGGTTATAAGTAAGAAGGGGAGAAACACCACTGAAAAAGATGGAAAATACACTGAAAGTCAATCAAGGTAATTCAGTCTGAATCTGTTAGATGCAGTGTCACACTAATCATTACTGTGGAGAAGTGAATTTCTTCTAACATAAAGGAAGGACCAATTACATTCTCCCCAGATTTAGGGAATGGCAGTTTTAATACCTTCCAGTCCATTTATTATTCCTAGACAAGTAGGAAAAACGTCACTATAAATCTCCATCTTATCCTTAATATAACCAGGTGTTTATAGCTATGCACTTCAGGCAATAGTTTCTGCTATTCATCTAGTACTTCTGCCTATTTAATCACATTTCATATATCCCATTTAAATCTCTTGCCTTCCCACGTGAAATTCTTTATAGGAGAATACAGTTAAAGAATTCTTGATGGAACTCCCTTGCATCTTACTACAAACCACCACTGAAACACTCTTGAGAATGATCAATAGACAAATGATACACAGCACAGACCAGGCTCAAGTTCTTTCTCATGTGCCTAGCTGGGGTTCTTTTCTTCCTTTCTCCTTTTCCCTTCTTTCTCCCCAAGTTTCTGCTACACTACTCCACAAGCAATAACATTAGCTACGTGATCCTATACCAAATATAAATCTCAGAAATAATCCTCCTTGTGTCAGCCAAAGGGCTATTAATAATTAGTAAAGGGTCCTTTTTCCAAAACTTAGACTCTGACACCTGAGTTTAGCTGCATTAACATGCAGAATACATGCTTTTGGTTACTGTTGTCTATACCCTCATAGGTAACAAGGTGTGATGGAGATAAACCAAGATTTTCTGCGGTCACTGTAAGAAGAAAATTTAAGAATGGAGATCGCCCAGCAGAACAAATGCTGTGAGCAGTGCACATCTGTTTGGTGCTGTTGCCTACAAGCCAATGAAGAACAGGCTTATCTAGAGCTGAATAACTTTACTTGATGGTAAGTTCACAATACAGAAGTCAATTCCAAAACAAAATGAACTAAAAAACATCCCAGCGTATTATTTTCAATTCAAATTTTAGATTCCAAATGGAAACGCAAGCTCCTTGACACAGAATACAGCAGGATCAGTAACTATATAGGTATTATAATCAGTAGCCATTTGAAACAAAACTCAGGTCTTCTAGGCATGTTTCACTTAACACTGCACTCTTCTCAGATGCTTAAATAGATATATACTACAAACTACGTATGTTTTACATAAATATTTATGCTTCAGTATCTTGATGAACCAGAAGGCTGGATCACATGATTATAGTGAAACAGTGAGTCCCAAGCTACTTTTTGCCAACAGCTCCTTCCCAAATGCCCCTTACTGTGCCCCTCATAACTAGCCTGGGCACAACCCAATAATGTGTTTAAACGGCTTCTGGTATAGCAAAATCTCCTGAACCACAATCATCTCTTACTCTTTTTGCTTAGGTAGTTAAGCTCTGAAATTTGGAATGCACTGTAGCAAATTTACAAAAAATAAACAGGCATGTTTATTTTTTCTCACATTAGAAACACCCTTTTTAAGAAGATAATATTTCTTCTCTGCCAAGATAAAACACTGAGATTAATTATTGTACTTTAAAACATAATGCAAGTAAGCAGTACTTAAAATTCACACATATTCTTAAGCACAGCCCCCATTTTGATATTTACATGCTTGTTTCACTGCTGCTTACACGAGTTTCCTATGTCATAGTAACAGATAGTAAATCAGTAGGAAATTAATTTAACAAAAGAGCAGATTAATAGAGGACCTCAGGGGATCTGAAAATTTTCAGGGGGAAAAAAATTGCATAAATAGAAATACTTGGATTTTGCACAGAAACTTCACCTATTCAGGACTAGGAAGAATGGGTATGTTAATGATACTGATGCCTTAGGAGAGTGGCAGCTGATAGCCACATTTCCCCCTTTTCAATTTAGTATGCAGATCTTCTCCATGGTAAGACTTACAAGCACAGAGAAACACTGAAGTGCTGTTAACTAATACAACCACTTGGGAGTTACATGAGCTTATACTAAAAGGAGTGAGGCACGACTATGTTCTACCATTACAGTTTCTAATGCAACAGCAGTTTCAAATAAAATTTACCATCACCATGCTTAACCCACTGTGTTTTGTACGCTTCAATAGCAAGACAATGATGTTCTCATTATCACCATTTAAACCAACAACATGCAGTAAAAAAACCCAATTTTCTGCAAAAAGAGTAAAATAAATACCTGCAGGACTGCCAGCATTTTCTCCTTGATGCAGCTGAATACCAGCAGAATCTATAGAGTTTACTGTAACTGTCTGTAGATTTGGCAATTGAGCAGTGCTTAGACTAACTGGAGTTGATGTCAACGCACCACCTGCTGCAACTTGACCGAGAGTGAGAGTCTGCACAGGGGTCAGAGTTATTTGTTGACCAGGTGCATTCTGAATTTGCAAGTTCTGCAAGTTCTGAACTCCTTGCACTTGAAATGTCTGCCAGGTTATCTGCCCAGAAGGGGTCACTGTTTGTGCCTGAATTAAGAAAGTTCCAGGATTCAGCTGCAGTTGAAGATTTTGAAGAGCCTGTTGAGATATACTTTGACTTGCTTGAACACCGTGGATTGTCTGTTGCGCAATACCTTGTACAATCTGGGCTTGACTGGTTGGCTGCTGCGACTCTTGGAGCTGTATGTGTTGTACAATTGGCTGTGCTGTGGAGACCTGAATATTCTGAGCCTGTGTGTCATCAGAGACTGATGTCTGGATGTAATTTCCCTGAAGATCAGAACCATGAACTTGACCACTAGTTGTGGTCAAGTCATTTGCATTTTGTTCCAATATACTTGAACTGTCTATGGTAACGGGCAATTGCGATGAAGATGACGTTGGCACAAATAAGTCATTATCAGTGGCAGTTTCTGTAATTTCAGGAGAAACTTGCTCACCAGTCCTTTCGGAAGTATCTGAACTATCCATGGCTTGTCCGGTATTTATCAAGTGCCCATCTGCATTAATGCCTGCTGTCATGGTTTGAGAACCACTGCCAAGTCCCAGAGAATCTAGATCAACACTATTGATGGGTACAAAAGTAATATTTCCTGGCAGTCCAAGAGGGACGTTAGCAACTACTTGTGCTTGGCCAGGGTAAGACGACCCACCAAGTGCAACTCCCTGAACCTGGACTTGACCAGACTGACCAGATAAGATATTCTGAATATTAGCTGAAGATGTTCCAGAGGCAATGATGGTTTGATTAGAGCCAGGAATGATCTGAATTTGACCAGTTTCTTGATTTATACTGCTATTATCAGAAGAGGCTGCAAAGCCAAGTTGAACCTGCTGACCATCCGCAGTCTGGATCTGGGGTATTACTTGGTATTGTACGTTAGACACTGTACCATTCGACGAATCTGATCCTGGTGCAACAGAAAAGATTTGTTGATTTTGCAAACTCTGAATAGGAAGGACATACTGCGCACTTGAAGTTACTGTGGCAGCACCTGGAATCTGTACTATATTACCAGCTTCATCCTTTATAGTGGTAGGAGCTGCAGACAAGACCTCCCATCTGTTTGGAGCTCCAGCTAATTGCACAGAAGCCAAATCCCCTGTCTGAACAAAAAGAAAAAAGAAACACAAAATTAAAACAAATGTCATACAGACTATGTGTTAGACCAGTCATGCAAGTCAACACTAGATACTGATACACTTCTGGAAAACATGCAGTACAGCTCCTATGTCCATCAGCAATTGGATCAAAACCATGAAATACAGATTTTATAAGTGACCTAGTGCCTAAATCCGGGTAGCCAGCCCGTGGGTCATGAGCTGCACGCTGCTCACAAACATGTCAAATGCAGCTCCTATGTCATGGCTCTGTCAGGTGACCAGCCGCAGGGCTATTCTGGTGGCAGGGCTGCTGGGTAATCCAAACCCCTGGCTGTGGGAAGGAGGCAGCTGGCAGGGGCTGCTACAGCACTCATCACCAACTTACCCTGGCACTCAGAAACACTCTTTACCCAGCCTGGCATCTATTGCACAGAAGTGGAGGAACCACCTTGAAGCCGGAGTTGCCTCTATCTCCTGGAGCTCCACTGCCTTTCAACTCTCCGTTATAGTTGATACAGGTGAGCATGTTGTGACTCTCAGCAGTACAGAGAATGTTAAAAGATGATTTAGTCACACCGTTGGAAAGATAGGACAGCCTCAGTTTGCTATGCATAATACAAAGCTCTAGTATTTATAAGCTTCTAGGAGTTAGTGTTTCACTAGGGAAGAAGACATCTAGACTAAGAACTTCTACACTGAAATCATGTTTGGATTAGTCATATGCATCAGTTAAGAGGGGAAAAAAAAATCTATCTTCATTAAGTTGGAACAATAGAAAAGGCCAATGCTTCAGAGCAGACCCCCAGACGCTTAAAGAACCTATTAGGCATTTGTTTGTTTTTCAGTAAAGAAAAGGTAAATTGCACTTACCTTTCTTTACCAAAGCAAGCTTTTTCAGAATAAAGAATAAGATTTAACAATCTTAAGAGTAAGTTTTACAATCAATTCAGCTCTGTGAAACAATTCTAGTCTCTCTGGCAGAGTTCAGCAGACATAGAGAGAAAAGCTCTGGTTTGTCCTTCTGCACAGATCCTGTGATCACTCCTGGTAGGGAAGTTACCAGAACATATCTCAACTTCTTTCTGATGCTGCATTCTGACTTCCTTTAGAACAAAACCAGGACATGCAAAATACAGCACACATCTCATTCTTTCCTAACACAGCACTGAGACCTAGCCAGTCTGAAAGAATCCCGCAGCACACACCTGAGTGAATTTAGTCCACAGTGTTAGATGGGACTTGGCTAGTTTCACATTCTTATCCTATTCCAGCCCGTAACACTACAATCTTTACATGTATAAGCCAGATATTTAAGTCTGGGTACTTATTAAAAAAAAGTTTTACTGTGCTTATCAAGCTTCATTTTCAATAAGGAAATGGATATCATGGTTCTGAATTCTTCTCAAGAACTGTAAAAATAATTATTGTGCAAAAACTAAAAGAATGCTAGCCTTCTTCAGCCCTCAAAGATATGGGCCATTGACTCTTTATTAAGAGCTGAATTCAGTGATCCTTGGGGATTCTTTCCAGCTCAAAATATTCTGTGGTTCTTAAATGTAATTCATAATTTTTCAGGTAATATATTAGTAAATAGATTCAGCATCACCAGAACAAAACTAATTTTATGGCCTTAATGCTCCAAGGAAATGAAACAGAAAAAGGAGAATAATAATTCTCTCTCATTATTTACTTTTCCTCTTATACTGATCAATCTTTTATTTTAAAAACATATTTTGATTTTTTAGTCTTTCAAAATTGTAACTTAAGATACTAGAAGAAAAAACATGTAATATTCCATATCACGTATTTTACCTAGAAGAAGGCAAAAAATTCCATTTTCCTCTGCTACCACATTAGCTTTATATACTTGTGTTTAATATTGTTTACACAAAGATACCAGTTGCTGAAACACTGCTAAGAAAGTTCATAACTACTCGATTCACAAGCATATAAATACCTATTAATTGAAGGTTTCATAAAATATCAGAAGACCCACAGAAGTCATTGGTAAACATCAGTCAGAAAGTACCAAAGGCAAAAATATGATTGTTATATGCTTAAATTGTGTCATTATAAAATAAATGTATAATATAATGTGAAGAGAGTAGCTGTTAGAACAAAAGAGAAAGGAAAAGTAATGTAAACCATTACAAGTCTGACAGAATTTCTCACTGATTGAAAACTATGTACAAGCAAATGTTGAAAGCTTAAGCTAAAACTGGACTGATCTAATATGCAGTAACATGTCTACGTCTACTCCTATGTAATATCCTCCACAGAAATACTTCAAAGGGAATCTGTCTCCTTCGTGATATGGAAATGACCTACTTTATTCTTCTCCCAAAACATATGTTGATTTCCATACTGGGATTTTCATGTTAAGCACACATCTCATGTTTTCATGATCTAGTGAAATCTTCCCTCAAATCCTGCTCTGTAATGATTTTAGCACAACAGAGCCACTCTTTTCGTAGATGCACTTGTCAGTCCATGGAGAAGTTCGGGGCAGCCATGCGCAAGGATCCGAAGCTGTGCTACACATACAACATAAAATGCCTGTTACTCATACTGCTCTTACAGCTGGCTATATCAGACACCACCAGCTGAATCGTGTGGAAGGAAGAGCAAAAAGAGGGTGAGGCTTTCAAGAAGCTATCTGGCAGCTATCAAAATTACTAGCATTAAAGCATGAAAAAACCCCGTATGGTAAAGGGTATTTGAGGATGATCTCTAACCTCAAATGGTCATCAGCCCATCATAACAAGATTGATTGTTACGCTCTTTCTCAAAGTCTGTTGAGACAAGACATTTCTTGGACTTCTTTTCCTACTAACTAAAGAATAATAACCCTTCTCTACACCCGCAGGCAATTAAGTACTTTCGTAGGAACTCAAAAGTTCTGCCACTGATACATGAACAGCAACATCTGCAGCCCACTCGCTTACTGAGCTTTACATTCAAACTACACCAATTTGTTTGCTGTCTTAGCCATCCGTGAAAAAACAGGGTAGAGATAAAGCAACAGTTTCCTTATCAACTGATACCCAGGCAGCAGTTACTTGGAAGCTGTTCCTTTAAGAGAAGGCTGGACTGTTTCAATCCAAAGGCTCTGTTTCAAGAGGAAGGGACAAAGATCTAAGGAAAGTTCAGCACTACTCAGCCAAGGAGGAGAGAACAGGAAGCAACGGGGAATTCACTGGAAGCAGCATCAGGAAACAAGAAAAAGAGATGGGAACAGAGCAAAGAGAGTAGCTGACACAAGGCATAGAAAGAATTAAAATCAAATTATATGTCCACCTGAAGAAAGGTCAAATACCAACAAAGAGTGGAAGCAACAACCACTGTTCAGCCTGTCTTTGATTTTTTAACAGGCCTTGTATAATTTCCAGTGGGAAATGGAATAAAGAGATGTCTCTGAGACAAAAGTCTCATCCCTGAAGAATCAAGAGCCACGATAAATAAAAATCTAGTAACTGTCTCACTCAGTATGTTTAGAGAAAATTAAAGCAACATTAAGTTAAATGTGGAAGGAGGTAAGAGAAAGACAGAAAATAAAATATCTTTCAGAAGTGATATAAACCATACTGAATGACAGGACTTGCTTTATAAAAACCAAAATATGCTGCTTCACCAAAGTAAAACAGGGAAGAGGAGAAACACCCCAGTAAGAACTGGTATCTGTTGTAGACACCTGCATCTCAACATGTCAAATGGACATATGTCATTGCCCATCAGTATTTTATTACTGAAGTCTACCAAACATTTATCTGTGCTGGTGGACTGCTTTTTGCTGCACTTTTCAGAAAGTCACTTTTGCCCCATTTAGTCCTGGAGCAAAAGCATCAGCCAAACAAACAGAGGTGGACAGATAATGAGTCACGAGCTCCTAAACATTTAAAAATCACACACCTAATGAAGAAGATTGGACACTGCCTCATCCAAATTGTTGTTTTATGAAAGAGTTAGGGTTCTAATGCATGGGTTTAATAATACCATGTGTTCATCAAGCTACAGTAAACTATCTGTGAATTCTTAGGTCATGACAAATACAAGATAAAATGCACTTGCTTCAACTCTTTCATTAAAGTATGAGCTAATACATTCTATCTTGTATTTGCCATAGGTTAAAAACATGTTCAACATCAGTCACTGTGGTTCAGCTGACACAAAGCTGTTTCTTAAGGCAGATTAATTCTGTTGCACGTTTGAGCCCTCTGCCAATGAAGCCACTCAACTTAGAGAAATACTTTTGCCCAAATCAAATGTTTGGAAACATGTAACCTTCAGATAACCCTAAGGGGGAAAAAAAGTAGTGATCAGAAGCAGGCAACCTAGACTTAGGAAGGGGAAATAATGCTGAAATAACTAATCTCACAATGCTCTATGATGAGAAGACTGGCTTGGTAGATAGGGTTAGGCAAGACATATTTATCACTACATTAGTTAAGCTTTTGACTCCATCTCCCATAATATAAGAAAAAGCCTTTTTTTTCACACCATATGGGTTATCAAACACTGGAACATGCTGCCCAGAGGGATAGTGGAGTCTCTATCCTTGGAGGTATTCAAACCCACTGGACACAGCCCTGAACAACTTGCTCTCAGTGACTACCTTGAGCAAGGAGCAGTAGACCAGACATTCTCCAGACATCCCTACCAGCCTCAACTTTCTCTGAAATCTAAGACTTCTTACTAATGTTTAATATTAGAGAACCTTTTTGTCTATTCTATTTTAAAATATGGGCATGTTTTAAACCATACATTTTCTTAGTTTTTCCAAAACTAAAAAGAGAAATAGAACAAAAATTTTAAGAACATCCCTAAAGCACCTTCTTCTAAAAGAACTTCTACACTTGGTTCTGATCCAGCACTAGAAAGACATAATACAAAAACAAGAACATTTTTAAAAGTGAGCTTCTGGACAGTAGCAGGGCAAATATACTGTTAGACATCATATTTTACTGAAACATCTTTGTTTTGCAAAAGTACAGAACAGAGAGAAGCAAGACAATTCCAGGCAGACTTTTCTACAGTGGCTGAACCCACTCTGGTCCATCTGTTCACATCCAGAAACAAAGCATCAGGACGCTATCTTATCACCCACAAAAGCAAAAATGGATGTCAGATCAGTTTTGAACTTCCCCAAAATGATCATATAGACCTGAATACCAAGCAGTGGTAAGTCTACTCTGACACATGGCATTCATGCATTCTTTTGCCTAGTGGAAAACATGAAATTTAAAATGCCTTCCTCTTTCTCCATCCTGTGAGCACTATTCCTGTTTCTCCCTAAACTGAGTTTAAACTGGGTGTATCTCAGATGGTTAATCTTTTGAGGCATAAACCTACTAGAATTCCAGACTTTCATCAAGTTCTGTGAAGCACTGATACTCAATTCGAAAGCTCAAGATATGCCAAAGCAGTCTTAAAACACTCCGACCTTTACTTGTAAAAGATACAAAGAAATGCTTTGCCTACAGCAGAGAAACTATACTCATCTTTCCCGCATATGCTAATTATTAACCTGTCCAAATGTTTTCCACATCTCGTTGGTAAGCACCAACACAAACAAATCAAATAAATCATTCCTCCCAGCCTTTTTATCTTTTTTTTTTTTAAGACTAGCAAATCAGTGCAGCCCACATCACACAAGATGCAACTACACACCTCAACTGGGGCAGTCATCTCTGACAGCTCCCGTTCTTTGGCGGCTGTCAGAGCCAGCAGTTTTCTCAGCCAGCCTGCCACTCTTCCCAGCTCACCTGCCTTCCAGACCTCCCACACAACCTCCCATCAGTCTTGCACTGTATCCTCACCTACCCAGTCCCACCAAGCACAACCATAAGAATGGCCCTTGGGAGCATGAGAGTTCCAAGCTTTGCATTACAATGAAGTAAGAGAATACAAACGACTGGTTATCATCTCAGCTTTGTAGCTTCTTAAACAATCATCTGATCATGCTACAACCATACAGATGACCATCAAGGCTCTGCTTGACCTAAATCTGTTTGCTCTTTTGTTGCCTCCCTTATGCACAGCTTTACCACCTTCTGCTTTGCCTCTCATTTTCACCTCATGTTAAAATCATTGCAGATGTTTAAACTGGAACGAAACTAGAGTATTTATAACTAAATGAAAAACAATCCTAAATGTGAAAGTTTGAAGTAGAATTATTAGTCATAGATAAATAGTGAAAAAGCAAGACCCAAACTAAAACTTCTCAGATTTTAAACTCCCAAGAGAGAGAAAGACATCTTTGAGAGGCCAAAACATGAGCTGCCATTCTAGGTCAGGCAGTAGCACATATGTTATGGGGTGGGATATGGGAGCAGGAAGGGATGTCAACCCATGACAACATACCATTCCAGCAAGGCTCTCACACAAACCAGAAGGCAGCACTATTCAAGGCAAAGTTCCCATGGCAAGTGTTTGAACCAACCATGGATGTAGCAGTATGGCAACCAAGAAAAGATTCTCAGGGAAGCAAGCCACAAGCTCAGGCCATATACATTAATACCAAACACCATCAGGCAACACACCAGTGTTGGCTGATCATTAGGCAGAGTAAATCATGGTGTCAAAGCTGAAAGACTGCAATCTTCATCAGTGCACAAAGACAAGATCAGCAGTAATGCCTCCTAGTGTCTCTCATTCAAAAGTAAATACAGTTCTAACCAGAATCCTGGGCCAAGCTGAAAACCTTGTGGTCTAGAGACAGCCTGCCAGGTCATTGACAGGATGGAAAGGAGAAGAGGGTTGAGTTTAGTTCTGTCACTTGTCTTCTTCATTTGCTTTTTATTACAAGCAGCTGCCATTTTCATTAGTCTTTTTATTTCCTCACTAATTCTTTCAGTGGTGTAACAGCAATGTCCATTCCAACAGTAGGCCTGGACTCAGATCCCGATACAGAATCACAGGATAACTTCAGCTGCAAAGGACCTCTGAAGGTCACCTGGTCCAACCCCTGGGCTCAAAGCAGGGCCGACTAGATCGTTACAAACACAATCACATTTGCTCCAGCTCCTCCCCAAACCTCAGACACGCAATATTCCCTGCATTCCTATGGGAGTGTTGCTGTTGTTTTTAAATCATACTGCTAGTCTCTTGGGGAGCAGCTGCAGTATACCATTTCAGCCAGGAAAGCAGTATGCTAGCCCAGCATGCTGGCTCCAGCCCTGCCAGTTTCTACCAAGCAAATGTCAGTAAAACAGTAACAAAACAACCCCGAAACAACAGCATCACTATCCCTTTACGTGCAGGCTCTTCAAGCACTTCTAAGAGGAAATACCTGGTTTGACTTGTACTGTACATTTGTACGGATTGAGAGTTCTACCAGATGTTCAGCAGTCAAAACTGCAGTCCAGGTACAGAATACAGAGGGAAAGAGCTGCCTTCCCACTGCTACATTAGGCACCATCACCCATGCACACGTATCAAATTGATTGATTTATACTCCTGGGAAAGGGATGAGCATCACAAACTGCAGGAAGACAAATACGTCTGTCTGGGAATATAGACTTCATTTTCCATATGACTTACGAAGTACCTACAGTTTAAGCCTTCTTAGCTTCTTCCTCCTTCTTCCACCCTCCAATGAGATAAACCCAAGGGACCAGGAAAAAAAAAAAATCTTTATTGCACTAAACCTGTTTTGCTCTTCTGTTTTTCACAAGGAATGTATTTCAGGGCCTTTAGTCCCTCCTCTTTTTATTAAGGTCATCTTAATTAACTCCAGTGTCTAGTTCAGCTACTGTTATGTATCTCCTTCAATTTATATTTAGTTTCCACCCAAAATATTCTGAATCATTCAAGAGTTATGTTGTAGGAGTGTAAAAATTACCAGAATGCTATAACCTAACTCACAGAAGATATGTAGGAAGGGCCTATCTGCATGTATGGAAAGTAGTGAGTGAGCTTATATTCATTTCGTTTTAACTAAGATTTTGGCTTCTCTTGAATTGCATTTGCTTTCCCCTGAAAATCCTCTCATACATAAACACAACAACATACTAATTTAACAGGAGTAAAGAAATACCACAGCAAAACTGCTTTGCCCATTTTGAACTGCCGGGAACTATCTGTCCTGCACCAGCATTCCAGTATCCTGTCAGACCTACTGCTCATCCTAATCAATCAATCCACCCCCAAAATGCAAAATTCCAGCTGTACACTGAGAACTACCTTAGAGGTGGATATAGGAAAGCAAGCAATCATTTAAACATATTTTTCAGTACGTTTATGCCTTTCAGCACTGTATGCATCTGGTATTATGAAACGAATCTTAGAGGTATCAGGCACTTTACAACATCTAGAAGGATTTGTAAAAACATACTGCTTGAGCAAATAAAAAGGCTTGGCAGAAAGGATGCTTGAAAGGGGTTGGAATCTTAATATACTTTCAAGCTCTGTCATTAGTCTACAACCTGCTGTATGACCTCAGAGAGCTATTTGGCTTCAGCTTCCCTTCATGTAAAGTAAGCTGTAGTGTACAGATGAAAAGTATTTTCAAGTTTAGCACGCATTTAGAAACTTCTGTCACTAACACTTTGACACTTGTTAAAAGCTTGCCAAAGCCACTTGATCCACCAGTATAAGGCTTTGCAGTTTTTCTTCCTATTCACAGAATCCTAAAACCACACAAGGCTGCTGTACAGCAAGTTTAAAAAACAAGACTTGCTTTAAAAGAAGAAAAAGGCTTTTTTTTTGCTAATTTTAAAGACGCTTTTGTAAAAAAATTAGAGGTAATACGTGTAATTTTCTAAGGGCTAAGGCCAAAAAATTACATCGTGTCATTTTAGAAGATATTTTGGAACTCTCTTTTAATATACCAATATTTTTATGTATCAGTTATTTAGAAATGCATAATCTCTTCGAATTTTATAAGCATACGTCAACACGAGCTTTAGCTAGACCAATTAAGGAACACGAGTTTTCATTAGGCTTTTGTTATGGGATTCGTTAAACTAGCTTCAGCGAGAATATGTTTGTAGTCTGCAAGATCCATCTCATCACACAAGGTCCCAAGGTCATCAAGGCTCCTTTCAGAGGCGACGGCGCATGAGAGATAAGGACAGAAAATGCTACGAGGAACCGCATGATAACTCTCCCTAGAAAAACAGTGTCGGTACAGGAAGCAGCTTTCCACCACCGCGTTCGCTTCTAAACAGCCATTTTACTTCACTATATCCTTCCCCACAGCCAGCCTTCATTTTGTGTTCCTGGCTGGCTGCGCGGTTCCAGGCTGACAGCCCGGCGAGGATACCGGGGGCGCGCTCAGGTGGAGGTGAGATGCCTCCCAGCCTCGCCGGGTTCCGAGCGAGCCGTTCCGGTGCCAGGGTCGGGGGAGGGAGGCTTCCCGCCTCCCCCCGTGTTTGAAAGTAAATGAAGGCGCCGCTCCCAATGGCGGGGGAGGGGGGAGCCTGGCTCCCTCCTCCTCCCGGGAGCCCGGCTCCTCCTGGAGAGGCAGGGGAGCCCGGGGACCCCTCTCCTGGCAGGTCGGCCCTGCTATCGTCCCTCCCCCCGGGCGGGCAGTGCCGTGTGTCCCGTCCCTCCCCCCGGGCGGGCGGGCTGGCTGTGCTGTCTCTCCCCCCGGCAGGCCGTGCGAGAGCGGCGGGGCGGGCACTCACCGCTCCGGCAGAGTGAGAGGCAGCGGCGGCGGCGGCGGCCTCATCCTCCTCCGGCGACGGCGGGCCGATCTTGCTGCAGGTGGCCGCCAGCAGAGCGAGCGGTGACGGCTGCGCGTCCTACCCACAATGGGCGGGTTCAGGGAGAGAAGGGGGGTGGCGGTTAGTGCGGGACAGCGACCGGGCTCCTCGCAGACGCGCACACAGGAAGCGGCGGCGGCGGCACCGGCTCCGCACCCGCTCACAACGTGTCACCCGGGGAGGGGGGGAGGGGGGGGAAGGGGCCCGGCTGGGCCTGCGCTCACCTGGGGGGCGGCCGCCCCGGCGGAGGCCGAGGCGGCACCGTTGCCGTGCTGGAGATACTCGCTGTGGCTGCTGCTGTCCACGTCTAAGGCAGCCATTTCCTCTTGTTTCACGGGCTTCTCGGGAGCTGCGGGCACAGCGGGGAGGGGGAGGGGAGAGTCACTGACGGGAGCGATCACCCCCCTCCCTCT
>VYZQ01057779.1:0-18642 GCA_013400655.1 Mystacornis crossleyi | reverse complement strand
GGGCCGTGCCCGGAGACTGCCGCTGGCCGCCCCGCTGCGGGACGGGGCGTCCGGGCCAGCGCCGGCCGCAGCGCGGCGACCCCGCCGTGCCGCCGTTGCATAAGCGCTGTGACGGGCTCGCACCTGCCTGACCCGGGCGGGGGAACCTAAAACCTCCGCTGTCTCTAATGCAGAACAAAACCCGTCCAGGATAAGGCCGCGAGTTAGATTTCAGCGCGACGCGTCTTCCCAGCGGGACTACCTGCCCTGAACTGGGCAGCCGAGCCTTGGCACGGATCGAGCATTTGTGCCAGCAGGCTTTATTGTGATCATGTTAAGGAGAATTAATAAGATTCCCCTCAGCGTCAGTTTGCTGGTCTGTGTCTCGTGTTATGCAACACAAAGGAAACTGGGAGCTCTCGGATTGTTAAACTAAGGCAGGAAATATGTTTAAAACGTTACATAAGTATATGATGATAGAGGAATGATTATTAGTGGGGCCTGTTTCTCTGTTACACCACGTAGCTTGTGAAGGGTTCCTGTGAAGGGGAACAATTTGGGCTTGGCCTTCCGTCCCATCTGAGTGCATGTGCAGGGTCATAGGAGAGTGTGTAGGTTGAGGCACTAATTTTGACCCTTACCTTAGAAATTCTCCTGAAGAATGAATTTTTCATGGTTACCCTGAGTGTGGTGTTCCAAGGAGTCTGAATGAGGCAAAAAACCCCTCAAACCTACTTTCCTGTTACAATCTTTAATGTAGTTAGAACTGAGGATTACCTAGGAGATACAGTGAGCACAGTCTCGCCTGTCCATGGTTGGGCTGAGTATGTGGAGTCCCAGGCTACTGAGATGAACTCATGGCAAAGTTAGTAACTTGGAAACCCAGCAGTAGGGTCAGGATTTTCAACAGCTGCTCTGAGCAGAGAATAAACAGTGCTTCTTAATCAGTCCCATCACTATGACCTTGCAGTAACTGCCCAAGCTTAGCTTAGACACCATTACAGAACAGGAAAAAATGCGCTCAGAAAATGTGAATTTAATATCAGGAAGTTATGATGGGAGGAAGAGTGCAGTATTTTGCTGTCAGTGGAAGATTGTTCTTACTGTGTGATGTTTAGTCTTATTTCTGACCAATTTACTCTTGCTGGTGTGTTGAGAGTACCTTCAGGTGACTTAATAGTAAGTTGTAAATTAATCCCAAAGCTTTTTGTCACAATTTATTTTTTCCAAGGTAGTTAAAAAAACCCCAGCCAAATACTTCTGTTTGTTAAATGTCTGTATTTGTTTACATAGTCACTTGTAATTCTACTTTAGAATCAGTTGTTGATAAGATAGATAACACAGGCATAAAGAAGAAGTTTTTTTGCAATTTGCATTTTTTTATTTTAATAAGCAAAAGTTGTAACTAGGAACAGAAGTCAGGGCTTTTTAAACAGTGTCAGAAATAATTTTTAGCCTGTGAAAGCTAATATACACAACATTTAAAAATGCATCAGTATACATACATAAGGACATTTCAGGAAAAAAATTAAAATGCAAAATTACCTGACTATTGTACAATTTTAAGAAAAGACTTCTACAACTAGTAGAAGTTGCAGTTTATCTGGCAATATCAGAAGCTGCTAGTGAAACAGATGAGTCTGTCGTCCTGAAACCAGAACTATTACTGATTACTTTAGACTTTTGGTAAGTGAGGTGTTCATTTAAAGACTGCGTGTAAGAGAAATAATTCCTGTTCATACTCTGTGAAGGGGGAAATGATGTTAAAAAACTGCTATTTAGCAGGGTGTTGCCAAACACTGTCAATGGCGTTTTGCTTTAGGAAAATTGTGTTGTCTAGGACTTCAGCTAAATACGAAAGTTGTTCTTTCTTCTACAGCTGGGTGCATGTTGAGAGCTGTCTGACTTAAGTGGAATGTTGTCAATAGAGTAGTTTACCTGCATGGATCTTATTACAGGCTTGGGACATAACTGCAGTGCTTTAAGACAGAAAAATTTGAAATACCAGTAATGGGATTGAGTTTATATATAAAAGTTTTTCAGTGCAATAAAACTCAGATGTAATTAGGCTTAACATTAGCGGAAGACCATCTTTTTCTAGTCAAGTATCTAAAATTAAGGGGGACACTGCTATGGTATTATTAAATTCAGATAAAGAACTAAACTGGAATATTAATAGACTATTTAAAAAGTAGACAAAAAGTCGAGATAAATTACAAGAAAGTTGTAAAAAAATATATGCTATTATGAAGAAGAGATGTAAAGAGACTCAGAATTGTTAAATAGGAACTGGCTGGTAATAGGAATCACGTGTGTCTATATACCACTTCCCAGTGGAGATTAAGAACACATGAGAAGAACAAAAAACTTAAAAGAAAATGAGAAAAGACATTATTTGTAGCATTTTCTGCTTATTGATATACTAGCATTAAGACACTCATTAGAAAAATGCTGGCTACCTGAGGGAGATACTGTATCAGAACTGGACACCGGAGTTCCCGTGGGTGCTGGTCTTCCTGCAGAGTTAGCACTGTGACGGTATCCCCAGAGATTGAGTTCCATGCCCAGCTGGAGGAGCCATTGTTTCCTCTTTCCTGAGATTGCC
The DNA here is from genome assembly GCA_013400655.1 of Mystacornis crossleyi. Classification (NCBI taxonomy): domain Eukaryota; kingdom Metazoa; phylum Chordata; class Aves; order Passeriformes; family Timaliidae; genus Mystacornis; species Mystacornis crossleyi. The sequence goes on along the minus strand of VYZQ01057779.1, from coordinate 16,058 downwards.
CCCCAGATGTACTGTATCCATATGTGATCTGAATAAACTAACCATGACCGGTTTACTCTTGAAGAGCCTTGCCTCTTTAAGCCCTTGCCTCCTGCTTCTAGGCTGTTCCTGGTTAACTGCAGATCCTGGGATGAATTAATTCTCAGTCAATTTGCTGAAAATGGTGTGTTGTAATTTGAGCTGTGTAGATACAGAGAAAGTAGTATTGCTCTATAAATAATAAGAATACCTCTACCAGATACCAAATGCAGCAGTTTCAGAACTGAGGTGCAGCCTTTGGAATAAGTAGCAGGATAATGTGGGAGAGCAAACAATGTCTACCAGCTCCTGATGAAACTTGAGAGAAGGTTTTGACAAATGAAATAAGATGCAACTTGGAAAGAACTCTAAAACTTAATACCTACCCTGTATTTCAGTTGTAAGCTCAATGCTGTATTTGTCCACTGTAATTTATATCTCATTGGTTTAAGTCTTGGAGCTCAGTCTCTGTGTCACTCAGTACAAATAAAGAAGGAAGTGCACTGTCTAGCACAATTTCCATCCCGCACAGTGTCTGCTATACTTGGAAATAGCTTTTGTGTCTCTATAGTCCTTTGAAACTTCTGAGCTATGACATGTTATTTTTGTCTTTAGTGGTCCCTTCTATAGGTAACCCTACATTTCTTTAAAGGAATACATTATTGAAGGATTGTTGGTATGTGGTCCAGTTCAGTTTTCACAGTTGTGGTACTCCATTCCTCCGCAGAGTGGTGGTTTTGCCATGCAGAAGCCTAGAATGCAACTGGACAAGACGGACAGGAAGGCATTCTGCTGTGACAGAGTGTAATGCCAGGAAGGCTCAGGCTCAGGTCACTTCAGTTTGAAAGGCTGGGTCTGAAATGCTTGAAGAATCAGTAGGGATTCCATTCAACAATCTACCTTAAAATGTGTCCTTTACCGGAAGGACAACTAGCAGGATTATCTGTAAATCTCATACCACAGAAAATAACTAGAACACCAAAAATCCTAACCATTCAGGAGAGGTAGCTTTTTAAATTTGAGGAACCTTCTTCTGTTTTAGTAATCTGTTTAAAATTTCAGTAGAATCTGGAAAGCCGTATCTTTTCTAAGTGCTAAACCATTTACATGGTACTACAAAACCCAAGATAATTACAAGGTTTTGAATCAGACCTCAAACTTTGTGGAATTCACCTTCATCCTGAATTTCAGCCTTCCTTTGCAATTGTTTAAGTCTTACCAGACAAGAACAAGAGTGTGGCTACCAGTCCTAGATGCTGCACTCTTAATTTCTGCATCCCAGATGGGTCCATTTGCTTAAGAATATTGGGTCATCTTAACATAGGGCCACAGGCAGAACTGACAGGAAGTTGGCCTACGAGGTTTCGTGAGTCAGCACATAGTAGTTGGGATAGTTGCGTGACTTGAGTTCATCAAATAGAGAAACGAGCCCTTGCCTGGTATAAAATCAGCAGTGGTCAGAGAAAAGTGTTGGCTAGCATTGTGTCATTATCCCCCAGAAGCACCTCTCTGTTCTGACGTGAGTGGCTACAAGAACACAGATTTTGCAGGGGGGGAGCAGGCTGTAGCAGTAGGTGTGGTCTGCCCAGAAGCTGAGCCAACCTAATAGCTCATGGACATCGCCATAAGAAAATAAATCCTGCAAAAATACTGCTTCCCATATTGCAAGCTATATTGAGGCTAACTGGTCACAGTGAACAACAGAGCTCCATGGGTGGGAGTAGATGAGGAGTTGTAAGACTCCAGCAGCTGCAAGTAGGTTAACTCAGGGTGTCAAGCTTGCTGGACAACACAGGAATTTGCTTTTGGCTTTGTTTTGCATATAGTGTCTTGTCAGTAGCCCAGGATTCCAAGCCTTTAGTGGAGCACAGATGGTACCTGAGAGCACGTCAAATAGCAAGGCATGTGTATAGTCTGCTGCGTGAGTGTGATGGTATCCAAGTGTAACCGTATGGAAGGCAAATAATACTTAATGAAGCTGGATTTTAGGAGAGCATTTATTCTGTTTTAAAGGGGGAAGCAGGACTTCTAAAAATACTGGTCTCTGCTTGAAACAACTCCGTTAAAGAAAGGTCAGAGAGAAATCTGTGGTACCTGGCTCCAGCTGTTAGCAGGGGAGACACTTGATTGCCCTGGTCTGTTCACATCCAGTAGGAGCTGCTGATGGGATAAAGGCAGGCCTAGCAAACTCTCGGGCAGCACAGCAGCCACAGCAGGAACATGCCAGCTCCGGGCTCTCCGTGCGCTGGAGGTCTGGAACACGCTGCCTCCTAAGAGGAAGAACCTGTGAATAAGTAGCCTAACAACCCAGTCTGCACAAACCTAAAGGCTGTGACTCTTCACCAGCACAGGTGACTGATCGTCAAGGAATGGGGCCATCAGAAAGTTTGTCAAAGCTCTGCATGCACCAATATGTGAGGACAGACCTTTGGAACATTGTTTTCAACCTAGTCATTGTATTTATGAATTTTTTTGGGTAACAGGGACAAAATAAATCATGTTACTTTTTAGTCAGAAAATCTTCGTTTCTTACAGCTGTAACTCTCCACAGGTGATACATTTTTGTATATTTTGCAAATTTTCACATTCTCTGGAGACATCTAATATGTGACTGGTTAAACAGGTTCTGTTCTTAATGTTAAAGAAAACTACTTCTGCTGTTTTTTCTTTCTTGTGTTAAACTATGTCACTACAGTAGGGAACAAAGTTTGGTGTAATTGCACAAGGGTTTTTTTCCCATTAATTTCATTATCTTGGCTTTAGTTGTATAAAGAAATAAAGAGTACATTAGTTAAATCTTCCTTGTAAAATATGTGTGTTTTTTATTCAACTGGCAGCGTAGTCCATCTAAGTAGGCATTTTTTTCCTTAACAGTATTTCTTTGTTATCATCTTTGTAAGAAAGTCATCTAATCTCCCTCCCCTTTCAGAAGAGGCAGCAGGAAAAAGCAGATCAGTACATAGCTGAAAACTTGCCATTTAGCAGGTTAATCATTCTTTTATTTCACCTCTTTTAAATGAGAAATACATGTCTTTTTTCCCAAGCTTCCGAAAAGTTACTGCCTTTGGGCCCCATCATTATCCTGTTTGTTTATTCTAATTCCTGCTCTTCAAGGTCATCACAACAGATAAAATCTAATTATAGAAATAATTGGGGGAAAAATTGTACTCCCTTTTAGTAAGGTTAGAAAAATTGTTCAGAGGAAGAGTCTGCATAACCCATGACTTGCAGAATCAGTAATACAGCATTGAAGGATTTTACTTCATAACCCATCACAAAATTGGAATGGAAGTAAATAAAAAGATACATAGATAAAGTCACCTGAATAGAAAAAAAATGTCTTGTGCATTTCTTGTCTAGTGTAGTTCTCTCACAATTTGGCTTTTATTTTTAATAGTACTGATAGAAAAAGTAGGCCAGTGAAATGAAAGAGACTAGCAAATAATATACATGCACATAGGTTTGCTGAAAAATTGAAAACATAGTAGCAGGAGTTACAAATTCGGAAAATAAATACTTCTGGAGGGATGAAGTGACTTACTTTTATGAATCTCAGTCTGAATTCCCATTCCCGAAACAAAAGCAAGTGGGACTCCATGGCTCCCTCTAGGAGAAGGAAATCTGGGGCTGTGATCCAAACCCCATCCCATGCCTTCCTGGCAAGTCTCAGTTCCAGCAGCCGGGAGGCCACAGTGTGGTCTGAAAGGTGAGAGACCAAATGAATGTCTATGTAAGGTCATTTGAAAACCTGTATGGCAGTTCTGAATTCTTACATATCTTCAGGCAAGGGATGGTTTTTATTTCTTAGGGAAGAAAGAATCCCTGCCAGGATCTTTGTAAAAGGAGTTGTGAGTAGCAGCCTACAGAAGAGGGCTGGACAGGAGATGGAATGACACGAGAACCTTCCCTGAGGTGTCTGATGCAAAGAACAACCTGACCTCACAGGGGTTCTCAACATTTTGTTTTAATTGGTGCTAGGGGATTACAGACAGCCCATGTCATCTCGATTTGGGGGCTTAAATGCCCCCAGGGTGCTTGGTCTATTCTCCCTATGAGGAACCCCAGTTTTTGAAGAGAGTTCCAGCGTGGTCACAGTGGCATATTAAAACTCCGTGTTTTTTTCCAGCAGCATCATTTTATTAAAGTAGACAAAAGCATTAAGAGGCACAGAACAAATTAGGTTTGTGCCTTTCTACTCATTAACTTTGCAAGAGGAGGGGGAAAGTTCTAGGGTTTATTTCACATTTTTGTGTCTACATTTCTGTAAAGTCAAAATCTAAAATTTAGACAAGACCCTGGTAACAGATGCATTCCCCTTACCTCTTAGCTTGCTGCATTACCACAGGTAATACTTGAACTGCATCACAAATACAAAGGAGGAGAAAGCCAGATGAGATACGAAATTCCAGTTCTGGTCATAGAAGAAGATGGGGTGGAGGGGGGAAAGTTACTAATTAAAATTTATCTAAGAAATGCCTCAGTTAAAGAACCATCAATCTGTTTCAGCTTAAGTCTGAAAGAGGCACATTTGAGGCTGAAAATTATAATTAACACACTCATGGTGCTGACATAGAACTCCAGTGGATGCTTTTTAACTGCTAATTAACCTCTGGCTTCGATAAACATCCTTAAAAAAATGCATATCTTCATCACCTTTATTGCAGCTCACTAGCAATCATATACTTTACACTACTTCTCAAAGGATGCTGCAGATCATTCCTGGTCTTTTTGACCTGTTTCGATTTCCAAATTACTGCGCAACCTTCCCAGTTTAATGACACTTGCAAACATCCACATGTGCTGCAGGTGTCCTTCCTATTCCTAAAAACTAATTAACGGAAGTTAATTATTTTTTAATGTATTGTTTCTCTCTCTTGTGTCAATTAATATCTGAGTTATTGAAGTGGATCATTGCTATTAGTTTGTTTTCACAAAGTTGGAAAATTCAAACTCCACTATCATCTTAATTACTTACAAATGAAGGATAAAATTCCTTCTTTTCTGTGGCAGGGCTCCAAAAGACATAATGGAGACGGGATGTCGCGGCAAGCCTCCGTTCCCTGTGCATTCCTCCAGTCTCAGCAGGACCACTCTGGCCCTGGAGGCAAAGCATGCATGCCGTGCACGAGCACGACTCTGCAGCTCCAGGACACAGAGCCCACTGTATCTTTTACTTTTTAATAGTGGTGCCAGATTTTTAGCAACACATGTTATGCTTAAGCAAAGTGGTAATTGAATATTCTGTCTGCTGCATTAAAAAAAGAGAAAAGTTCGTTCCCCTTTTCCTCTCCCAAAGAAGTAGTATTGCAATACTTTTTTTCCTGTCCTGAATTCCTGCAGAAATTAAAAGGGGGTTGAGATCTTTATCTGTTTGTAAGTATCATAAATCTGTGTGCGCGCGCATGTGTGCACACACGTGCAGGTACATACTTGCATGTTGTGCAAGAGAGAAGGAGCAAGAACAAACAGCCGGTTCTAGCCACATCTGACAGAGCAATAAAAGGCTGAAAATGCTACTTTCCTATACGTTTCATAAGAACAAGCTGCTAAGTGAAAGAAGACCCACTAAAGTTTGAGTTAAACCCTTATTAAATACCAAGAAAGCTGAGAAGATGAAAGATGTTATGAATACCCGCCCACAGGAAAAGCTGCAGTCAGAGCTTCCAGCTATATAGACCTAGGAGAATCCAAACAAGATTTGCTCAAGGGAAATCAAGCCCCATCAGATCTGCAGCTCACAGGACTACTGGTCTGTGCTGGATTTCTCATCCATTGCTACCCAGCTTTGATGATGACGTATTTCATTTTTTGCCCTTTGACTTTTGGGGAAAAAAAGATTGTTTTTCATACAGATTTCTCAAACCTGATGAGCTGAAACCTAGCATGAAAGGAAGGACCAGATTTTGTTCTTGACCCAATAAGATACCTCACAAGAATCTACATGTGCAGCACACTACCCAAAGAGAAAACAGCATCTCCTGGTTCATGGCAGACTAGAGATAAACTTCACACCCTGGAGCCTGGAGTTTGATCTTAAGGCAGCAGGAACCAGTGCTGTTAGAAAGCCTCTCATCCCACTTTCTGATCTGTCACATCACTGATGTCCATGGGTGTAACCGTTCTTAAAAGTTTGGTGAGGGGCACACATCTTGAGCCTCTAAATGTTCCTGGTTGCTCTGTAGTACAGATGTGGTATCCATGCAGAAGACACAGCTGGAGGAAGTTAAGTCAGGGTTCTTGGCCCTGCTCACCCTTGTTAGTGCAATGCAGAGCCCCCGGGAGGTCTGCCAGAGACACCCCTGCCAGTGTCACACCTTTCTGGCACCTAAATCCCAAAGGGAAACTGAAAGCAAGAGAGGTCCAAGCCCAGTGCTGCGCCGTGTATCAATGGACACACAATCTTCAAAAAACCCCTTCCCCACTACTGTGCTTACCTCAGTTACATTTCTCCCTCTTCATAGCTTGAGAGTGTTTGACAAGGTTTGTTTACTTCACCCCAGGGCTGTGTGTTCATCACCTGTCAGTAACACATCCCGGGACAAGCTCTGGCACTCCGACATTCACAGTCCCCTCTAGATGACTGCCCGACGTTTGACGTTCTGGTCACAGTAACTCAGCTTTCCTCTGTCCCTCTCTTGTGCACTGTGTACCTCAGACCCTCCTTTGCTAAGCACGCTGACATCTCTAAAAATGCAATCCAGGAATTTTTTATTCTTCCTACTGTGTAACAAGGAAACTTGTCTCTCAAGCTCAGCAATCTCGCTTGTAGGTGCTGAAGCAATCAATGCTCCTAGGCTGCCTTGGATGCCTCTGGCCATATCCAGCAGTGCTCTGATTCACTGTCCTTCATACCCCACATGAAGGAAAGATTATGAAAGGATTCAGCAGCCAAATCCTGCTATTGCCCTCTTCTTCCCAAAAAGATTAACTCCAGAAAAACAGAGGTGCCCATTCTTGTTGCAGGATGACAAAGGTAAGTGTGTAGCATAGTTATTCTTGTTGCTACATGTTTGTGATCTTATCCTGAGATTTTTTAATGAACTTTTTTTTTTTTTTAATCTTTTGTTGCTAAGAGAATAATAATGACCTAGCAAGGCAATAAGAATCTCCAAGGCTTGGAGCAACAGTCTTCTAAACTCTTAACTACTCTAAACTCTTACAGTCATCTAAACTAGCTACATTTTGCAGTTTTATGAGAATATAAATACCCATTCTATTCAGCACATTATACCTGCCAGTCCCTGTTTTTTCTAATCTAAAATAAACTAGGTGAGTAGCCTTCTTTTTGTGCTTTGTCATTCATTACTTAAGGATATAGGGAGGAAGTTAGGCATGTTTGTTAAATAAGTAAATATTTAACAAGTTAACTCCGATTTTAACAGTCTGAGGGAACAGTATTATAAAACCTTAGAAAGTTGGCAGTACTCACTGATTTTTTTTATGTGACACTCAAGTTTGTCATTGAAGCCATTTTATTTCCTGGATGAATTATACCATTTCTATAGTAGGACAATTCAGCATAAACATTTATAATAAAACAAGTCAATTAAACATTATAATCAAGTCAAGGCCCCAGAGCAGTAGCACTGCAGTAACTCAAAGATAAACACACACTCGATTTCTGAGATTCTGGGACCCAGACCCTCACAGTTCTGTTGTAATTCACATTTGGAAGTCAGCAAATATTTCCTTATACCCATGATTTTCAGGCAATGGAGGAGGCAGGCTGGGAAGCAGGTTTCTAAACGCCACAAGTCAAAAAAAAAACCCAAAGAGAACAAAAACAAAAACTCACAACAGTTTTAGGGGTTTGCAAATTATCTGTGAAACTTTGTAATCTGCCCCCAGGCTTTCCACGGGGAGAAGAAACTCATTGGTCAAAGCCAGAATAGAGGACCTCAAATTTTTGCTTCTGTAAACTCTGAGTTAGATACCACTTTTATCAAACAGAAATCAATAGGAGTTAAAGTACATTAAGGGTTTCCCATGGGGGCAGAGAGGCAGCCACTCTCTCATCAAAAATGAGTGGCAACCAACATGTCAGTGAGCTGATGGTCCTTTCTCCCATTTCCTCATTGGTTTGTCCACCATTTGTCCACATCTGCTGTGTGGTCATCAGTATGAAGGTTATAAGCAGAGACTTCACAGAGAACAGAACTGGCTGTATCCTGAGTGAAAAAGCCTCACCCTGCCCAGTATCTTGTGTTTGATTCAACTCCCCATTCCAGTCTGTACCACACCATTTAGGATGCATTAACCAAGTCTGAGAACTCCCAACTAGTGACTATGCAAAGTATTTTCATTGCTGCAACTAATCTACAAAGACAAATATTTTTATGTTTACACTGTGAGAAACAAAATATCATTATCTCAATAAAAAACATTTGCTCTTTGTTGGATACCAACACTGTTCAACTCCAAAACTGTTTGAAATTCTGGCTTGTTTCTTATCTCAGTGGTGGCCATAACAGAAGGAAATCAGAGAACTCGTTCTGATACTGCTCTACCTCCCTGCTTGAGGACTCAAACCATTGAGGATGTTCTCCTCATAAAATCTTTTTTGATCATGGAAGAGATTATCCCCATTTCACAGACACGAGTGAGATGTGCAAGAGCATCAAGAGCCTTGCCAGAGGTTACACATGAAGTCTCATGGAAGAACCAAGAAATAAATGACCATTTTTTAAAATCCCAGTCCATCCTCCATTTCACCATCTTTCTATCTCAGAGAGGAAGAATGGATCAACATTCTTCCTTGTTCTCTCTTCTGATTAAGAAGCTAATTTGACTGGTGCTGCATTCTGTTCTTTGGAAAACATTTTTTCTCCTCTTGTAGATTTTCCACATACGTTCACAATTTGCAAAGTGCTGCCACACAGGATTGCTTGGCATTCCTGGAAGCAGCAGTCTGGCTGCAGACACAGCTCCCAAGCACAACCAGCCCAGGTTCTGCCTGTACCAGGGACAAGGTGAACAACTTGAGGCGTTAGTGGTGAGAGAGGCTCTGAACTCAGCAGCATCTCAGTGTTCTCTTGAGTGCCTCAGAGCCTGATCCTGAAATCCTGCAAAGCCCCCACAGATCCTGCTGCTGCCTGGCCCATGCTCTCTGCTTTGGACCACTTTGCACGTGCTTGTGTGTAAGTGTCTCTGTACAGCCCCATGGCGTTTGAGCCAACTTGAGATTTTCAGCCTGGATGTTAATAGAGGCCATTCCCAACATTTTGTCAGTTAGTTCTACTGCCAAGATAGTGGCCAAAGACAAACTAGATCTGGTTTTCCACCTTTTTACTTAAGGTTGTGCTGTACTTAATAAAACCCTAGAACTCATTTTTCCAAGCCCACCACCTGTGCAGTATTAGTAGCTGTTTCCTTGTGGGACAGTGCTCCTCTCTCAATCTTCTCTGTATGGTTTTCGAGCCTTGCCACCTGCCCATCTAAGCCGTTAATTCTCTCTGACATTTCCCTGTATTTTTCTTTGGGAGTAGAAAGAGATCATTGAAGAGTATCATGCAGAGTCTCAAGCAGTTCCCGAACTGATTCCTCAAGGCTCAGGCTGGTGAGAGGGCAGCACGACTCAGAGGCAGAGCCCAGTAGAATTTGTGGAGGAACCTTTGAGCCAGGCTTGAAAAGCCTTTCTCCTTCAGACACATTCATGCCTCAAATCACTCACTACCAAATATAGAATGTATTCTTTAAAAGATACTACTTTCCCCACGTGAAGTATCTGAAACTGTTGGAAAAAGCAAAGCTGAAAAATACAGTGACAGCCCTGGCCATATATGAGACATGATTAAATCAAAATGCCCCCACAGGCTGACCTGGTGGCCACACACACCTTCCCTTCACTTGCCCTGGCTGGCATATGAGATGCACCCAGGCTCCCAGGGGTGCAGAGGCATTCCCACTCTGCCGGCTTATCCTTTAATCAGGAGATTTAGTTCCTAGGAAAAGGTAAAGGATGAGCAGGAGAAGGATAAAGTCCCTCCTCCTACTTTTTAACCCCTTTCTTGCTGAATATGCTTCCTTTTTCCATCCCAGGAAGCAGACTCGCATTTTAGGGTCAGTTCTTGCTCTAAAAAACATTTTAGATTCCTTCACACAAAGAAGAAAACGTTTCTGATTCAGTGCTTACACTGGGTAGCTTTTTTAGTTCCCAGCACTGTGCCCAGCAGGACCAGGGCAGTGATCATCCCCTTGTACTTACCACTGGTGAGGCCACATCTCAAAATCTGTGTTCAGTCTTGGGCCCCTCACTACAAGAAAGACATTGAGGTGCTGGAGCATGCCCAAAAAAAGGCAGTGAAGATGCTGAAGAGTCTGGAGAGTAAGTCCTATGAGGAGCAGCTCGAGGGACCCAGGGGTGTTTAGCCTGGAAAAAAGGAAGCTCAAAGGGGACCTCGTGACTCTGCACTACCAGAAAGGAGAGTGTAGCTGAGTAGCAGCCTCTTCTCTCAAGTAACAAGCAATAGAACAAGCGCAAACAGCCTCAAGTTGCACCAGGGGAGGTTTAGATCGGACATTAGGAAATCTTTCAGTGAAGAGATTTTATCTAGCATTGAAACAGGCTGTCCAGAGAAGCAGTGGGGGCACCGTCCCTGGAGGGATTTAAAAGCCACACAGATGCGATGCTGAGGGACATGGTTTAGTGGTGTACTTGGCAGTGCTGGGTCAATGGCTGGACTTGATGATCTTAAAAAACTTCTTCAACCTAATAATTCTATGATTCTAAAACAGGAGGAATAACTCTCCTTCACTTTGTTTCTTTTTCACTTTTACCCAGCCTCTGCTCTATTTCCCCTGTGGCTGATCTCATCTCTGTGTTTTTTCTCACATATCTTGTGAGATTACTCACTCTGTCCATCACTTGAGCAGTTGACACACATTTGCTTCCATGCTGAAGTCCCAAATGATCTCTGTTATGTAGCACAAACCAACCCAAAGTTGCAGTCACCTGCCTTGGGAACCCGCACTTTTTAGACTTCTCTCTCTTCAGGTGTGTCCTTGATGGGTGTTTTGGGCTAATCCAGGCCTTGCTATGGGGGCCCAACCCCCTCAAAGCTGGTGGTCCAAGCTGAGCTCATTTGCTCCTTCCCAACAATGCTGCCCTGAATCCCATTAAGGCACAGCATCCACCAGGAAACCATGGCCTTGAACGAATTCCCTCTGCTGGTGCAACATGAAGTGTGAAAAGCAAGATCACAAATACCACTCTAATAAGGTATTCTAGATTTTGATACACATTTTCTTGAACCTTCAGAGATCCCAGCTCATCTCCAACAGCTTTCAGACTTTCAGTCAACATTTGCCTTGGTGTTTCTTTAACTTGTGCATAAAGACTAGCCCTGCCTAAGTATTCAGGCCAAAACTGAAGGCTACCCAAGCAAGTGGGCCCTTCCTTTGTAGTGCATAACCATGGTATGAATTGAGCCATAAGAAAATAACAGCCATTTACTGGAATTAACATATTTAGAAATAGATTAGGATAGTCATAGCAAGAAGATACGACTTATATACTGGAAAAGCCCATGCTTTGGGTTGTGTGCGTCTGATGCAGAAGAGCATTGCAGTGCTGCATCACTGGGTGGTCAGGTTGCTTGGCTGAATTAAGGGAAAAACGTGGAGGGGAGGGGGGAAAGCAAACTGTCCCCACTCCTCAGGTCAGAGCGTGCCAGTCTGCCTGCTCTGTTGTTCCACCTGAGCATCTGAACTTGATCACACTTGAACTTCTGGGACATGACTACAAATACATCCCTTAGATGCTGATCATTTCTCTTGCAACATTTTGCACATTAATTTTGATATCCTTTTATTATAAGGCTGACAAAAACAGTCCAAACATTGAGGAACCCAGAAGACCCAGCATTCTTCCACACTGACTTTGCATTCCTAGAAGGTAGATCTAGTTAAGGCAAGTCTTACTGCCCTTCAGGAACTGAAAGAAAACCCCACTTACTCCTAGTTTACATCTTTGATCCACCAGCTTTACACATGGAGCACAGCATGTCTCCCACAGAATTTTGCTGAGGGCTGTTTTTCCCTCATGCTGCCAGTTGGGAAGTACAGTGTGCATCTGTTCCAGCTGCAGGACAACAGCTGGGGGTCAAGAAAATCAGAGGCAGAAGGGGCATCGAAACTATTTTCTCACTCATCACAAAAAAGCAATAGAGGAAAAAAATCTTTTAAATCCTCTCAATGTTTTAATATTAAATATTAAAAATTATACAGATATGATACAAGTATCTCCTAAATAAACAGGAACTTTACAAGCAGCTATTAGAATACTACACAGTTTGCAGTAACACTATTAAAGCACCCAAAATATTTATGGTCTTCCCTTCTAACCCAGAGGTATGCCAAAATGCAGAAAAATAACCCTGGTAACAAGAAGACATACAGACAAAATGGTCTTGCAACACTTCCCAAGCTGTGAATAGTAAAAATGCATTGGAATCCTGCTTCACAGACATCATTTGAGCAGCAAACATCAAGCTTAAATATCCAGTCTCATCACAGGAGAGACACTCTACAGCTCTTGTTGGCCATATGGCAGTGGGTATCTCCCACCTTGGTCTCAAAGCACTTAAAAGAAGTGAAGGAAACAACATACCACACTTCATTAATGAACTGTTTTCATCTGCTCTGAGTAGGAAGTTTCTGAGCATGAACCAGTAATAATCTTCACATTACAGTGGTGCAAATAAAAGTAGCTGCTCCAAGCTGGACAGGATTTTATACTGAACACATTGCTGACAGATGAGCAGAAGATATAATCAATCCATTTCATTGCTAGATTCAGACAAAGTGTGGGATTCCGGGGGTAGCCTATGCAGATCTTTCCTTTGCAAGGCAAGGCAAGGCTCCAAGTATCTCGTAAGTGAACCGTGCCTTCTGGTGCTGAGTTCTTAGCTGCTGTACTGGATTAACCACTAGGGACTGCAAAGGAAACTGTCCCATTCTGCTGGAGCCTAGTCAAGCAGGCAGCGGCAGGACCACCAGAGTCGTATCCAAGGGGCGTGGCAGGGACAGGCACCCCAACGGGGCTGTGCCATGGCCAGTGTCTCAGTGACCAACGGTGATCACCCTATCACGTCTTGTGGTTTCTTACATCCCCCCAAAGCTCTTGCTTCACCTTCCTGACCCAATAGCATCTTTATGCTCCTTGCATCCCTAGCTATTCTTGGTACTTATAGATGTTCTAATTCTCTTCCTTCAGCTTTATTTTGTTTTCTTATTTTTCTCAGTATTTCCACCCAAAGTTACATGCTTTCCCCCTGTCCTTTCAACTTCCACACTTAGAACAAACAGCCACTCTGTAAGCTCTGTATTTATCCCTGCACAACCAAGGAGAAGAGAGGCATCGAGTAGAAATGAGAAATGGGGAATGAGGCTGACTTCACTGCAGCTGCTGTGCTGCTCTGAGCAAGACTAGTCCTCCCACGTGAGCCTAGAGCCACCTACCTGCTTCATACCAAGAGCAGTGACTTCAGCAGCTCACGTGCCTCAAGGCTTTGCCTCCTCCTGCCTGACATTCAGACAGTGGAAGGCACTTGGGAAAGAACTCACCCTCTCAAATAACACCTGCAGTGGATCTTTCCTGAACCCTCTAACATGTCAAGTGACTGCAGTGTTTGCAGCCATTCAGTGCAGAAAATACATGGCTCCATGGAATAACTCGCCATTGTTCCCAGCTCTTCTTTTCCTGAATTCCGATGAATGCTGGTGACCCCAGCATCCCACCCAGCCCAAAGTGCTGTTCCAGCCACCGCTCCCCTGCTGTGACACTGCACTGGGTCCTGCCAGGAAAGCTCCTGTATACGGTCCCAGTTGCTCCACCATGCTGGTGTGGAGGAAGCAGACGGCTGCCTTTGGCTGGTGGCCTCCAAGTGCCCCTCAAAAACCCCAGGGAGATGAAAGGGCCTTGTGAACTCTTGCATACACCTTCCTTGATGTGATTGGAGGGTCAGAGACTTCAGAGAAAAATAGACCAGTTCCTCCTGTCTACCCTTCAGTCAAAGTAGTCTTAGAAACTCTTTTAAGTAACAGCAAGCTATTTTTAAGTGGCTGATGTCTTTCAAATACTGAGTGGTATCACATATTCAGAGAGCCACAGCGAGGTTTTTTGTCTTGAAAAAGCTTAATTTCCTGAAGCACGTATCAAAATCCCACTGTATGAATCCCTTCTGTTCAACAGAACTCTCCTAGTTAAAATTCTACACAAGCGTATTTCTTTCCTCCCTACTCCCTCAGGTACCATTCTCTCTCTGTACACTACAATAACAACTGCGCCTTTACTAAAATTGAACACAATATCCAGGTCTTTGTAGAGGATAATTAACAGCCAGCAGTGAATCTTTGTGCTGATTCAATGGGATATGAATGAGTGATGAAAATTCTTCTTTGCTGGAGAGGTAATGGGATATTGTTACGTTTACATATGCTTTGCCTCTTGCGTGATAACATATTTATGGTGTTCATAGTTTAAAATCAGAAATATGTACACAGATATTTTGTGTTTGTATTCAGGCAGTTATGCCTCAACATGTTTGCCTCTCTTTCTGTCATTAATGAAATCCCCACTCCATCTGCATCTAATCCAAATTCCTCGTCCTCATTCTGAGCAGGATGAGTAGACCTGAGCCTCTCCAGCTGTTCCTAGAGATACGGAGGTTCATTTCTGGAATTGAATTTCTACGGTCTTATGTAAAGTATCTAGGTTAGTGCCCTCACACGGGATACTTCACAGAGTACTTGGAGGTAAACACAGTGACATTACACAGTTCTGAAATAAGTGGAGCCCCCAAATTTTTGTGTGCTTTTCATTTCATGATAGAAAACTCTCATGCTGTTCCTTCCTATTGGATAGATGAGTATGGGGAAAAGTAGCAATGCTCTTTTGAAATACTGCATAAATATCCATTGAGTGCAGCCATGCACTATATGTATTCAAATGAAATCGTGGTCTTTCTAAAATAGAAATACTAATGACCATCGTTAAAAAGGCAAAAGGAAGAAAATATGTCCAGATATATTTAAAAAATAATTAGTAAATAAAAATTTATAATAATTAGTAAAACAAAACAACTCTCACCTGGCTGCACATTGCAGGTGAGCTCCTGCACCACCAGGGCGTATCGAGACACAGCTGCTTGAGAGCAGTGGCCAGACAGGGACGTGCCCAGCTTTGTCACTGCTCTTACCTGGGTTTGCATTGCTAAGCACATGAAAGAACTTGGGAATACCGCCAGAAAAGGAGCCTTTTCATCTGACCTTAGGCCTGTGAAATGGCTGGAAAAGCAGTGACAAGATTGCTGGCACATCAACAAGTGTGCCAGGCAGCTGGGCTGGTGTAAGGGTCCCGGCTGGCAAAGGGCCTCAACAGGGGATTTCCCATGGTAGGTCAGGGTTTGCCCGAACTGGAGAGATGGTCGCACCTCACACCAGGACTCCTTGCACAACAGGCCTCACACCATTTCTGTAACTGCTGCTGAATAGGTGGGGTTTTTCTTCTCCCCTGCGACCTCAAAATTCCCTTTCAGTCTAGTGAGTTATTCACAATCACCAATATTGGTTATGAATTGGTTATTCATAATAACTAATCTCTCCAAAGTGGAGATTTAAAAAGAGGATGGGAAGTAAATAAAAACATTGCAGCCATCAGCTGCAGACAGCAGCCCTCTGAGGTGACCTCCAAACGTGCCCTCAGAGCCTCTGACCTCCCCCGCCCTTATATCATATTTTAAAGAAGTCTTGAATTTTATTTTTCTTTGAAAACTAACAGGGATAGAAGAGAGGTTTTACAGGATGGCTTATTTGTTTGTTTTCCTTTTGAAATGTCGGTCCTGTCTCTCCCAGAAGGGATTCTGGCTAACTGGGCAACTAATGAAACAATAATATTGTCTGAGATGGGAGACTCAAAGTCTGGAGGGGAAACATTTTCTTTTCGTTTTTTAATCTGCCTGTTTGGCATTCCTTCTTCCTGGCTGATGTCTACTGGAGTTTGGTCATCAACTGACATTTTGGGGGAAAAAAAGCTTTTTGTA
>VYZQ01057764.1:9982-43148 GCA_013400655.1 Mystacornis crossleyi | reverse complement strand
GTTGTGAGTGCTGCTTTTATGAATTTTGTTTTTCACACACTTTGAAGACTGTCATTAGGGCAAAAACAGTTGTCAGAGCTGAAAATGTTACATTTTACAATTATATTTCTCTATATGCAGATAATAAAGCATATTGAGAGCATATAAAGTTCTTGTTTTGTCAAGAACTGATAAAAAATTCAGTCGTGTAATCTTTCAAAGAAAATCTTTTCAAACAAAAGCTGCTGAAACAAAATTTGATGTGTTTCAATTTGGTCTCTATGTCTTGTCTTGAATTCAGGAGCAGGAGGCTGAGTTAATTCAGGTATGGACAAGAAAACTGAGTCGCAATTGGCGTGCCTGATTTACAGTGATAAAGGGATTTTGTGTAACTAAAAAATAATTTCCAGACCTAGTGCTGGTGGTATTTATATTGTTTCCTCACCAGGTCGGATTTGGAGTGCCAATCTCATGGTCAGTACCTTTGTGGTCATTTGTGGTCATTGCTAATAATTCAAATTTTTACTTTTTTATTTTCTCCAATTGTTTCATTCCACATAAATTTTTATGATATTTGGATTGGTTCAGATTATTTCTTCACCTAACCCACTCATTTTTTTGCAGAAATATTCAGGATAATTAGAAGAAAAATGGACCTATACAGAACTGGTTGTACCAACCTGTGCAGTGCCATAAAAACAGATAGTAGTATATCCTTCATCTTTATAATTTGTTTGCAAGGGAAATAATAATAATTTGCAAGTGAAAAAGGTTAAATATTTTTCCCCTGTGAATAGATAAGTAGTCTGCAAGCATTTAATAACCCTTCTGGCTAACTGGCTCAGATAGCTGAAGTCCATTAAAGCTGTTGCAAACAGTTCAATGCACAGTCAAGTGTTGTTCACTGGAGCAGATGAATCACTAATAAACTAAGGAATCCAGAAAAAAAATGAAAGTACAACCAGCTGGTAACTGATTCATGGGTGATCTACCGTGTCTGCTGGGTCTGTGGACTTGTTTTGCTGGTATAATTCATTCACAGTGTAAGACCTTACAAGAAAGAAGATATCAGCAGTACCTTTGTATCTCTGAGCCACACAGTATGATTAAGGTCTGCATTATGTACAGCAATCTATACTGGATACTCACACTACCTTATATAAATTAAACAATGTGGTTAACCTTACAAAAGCCCAGCTTTATACAACAGCACAGGTAGTATATGCTGCTTACTACCTTAATATATAAAAGTATGAGGTCTGCAATCTGTAACATACGTCCGCAAAGACCTGAAGTTTCCTGACTTTTAGGGTGTATCACATTATATTTCCTCCATGCAAAGTCCAGCTGCTGCTAAAGCAACCCTTTATAGCTTGTCATGGAGACTTGGCCAGAGAATCTATTTCTGCTTGGAGCTGAAATAAACAAGGTTTCCTTTCTCTGAAGAGAATGATCTTTTATAACTGTTTTTCTGCCAGATTCTGAGTCTTGGTACCGGTCCAGTGTGATGGAGACCAAGGGGGGAAGCTTTCCTCTCAGTCAATAGAGATTCCTGCTGTTTTGTCAACTCACCAAGGAAAGGTAGAGTTGGTACAAAATCTAAGTCTGTAACAATCATATCTGTGACAAATACTGAATTTCCTGCTACCTGCTGTGTACTCTGGTCTATGGCAGCAGGATAGAGGTTTGTCCTTAAGAGATGTCACTGAACTACTATGATAAATGCTTGTCCCTTCTATTTTAACTTTTCTGCTTAGATTCATATCTTGTTCCAAAGGTTATTCAGAATGAGATTATTACATATAACTTTCTCCAAAACTACCAATATATTAATGCTGTATTCACTTTTGATCATCAGCATTTCATAAGTGTTACCTAACTTTTTGATTAAACTTGCTGTTGCCCTTCTCTCTCTTATTTTCCTGTTGGCAAATCCACCAAGAAATGAGTAAGAAACAGTCTTGAGTTAAGGTCCCTGCTTAAGCGATGGAAGGAACTGAAGAAGGAAAGGGATGTCTAGCCTATTTACAGTGTGATTTTGTCACTAACCCACTGTCCCAAGTTCCATTATTGTTACTAAAAATTTATTACACAATAAAATAGAGTGGAAAGTGATAAATGTCCTGGTTTTACTGTGATAGAACTGTGCTTTCCCAGATAATACCATTTCATCTTCATGCTCATTATTGCCTAAGATATTTCATTCTCTTCCAGTTTCTGGAACAAGATTTTATTTTCATTCAAGGTGAAGTATTAAAAGAAAGTAAGATAATGTGCACAGCCATGATCCAAGAACAATTGCCACTGTTCAAAAAATAACTGTAAGCTCAATAAAACACATTTGCTTGAATCTGAATATTTCATTTGAAAAATAATCCTGGATCTGGAATTAAAAAGAATCCTGGATAATAAACAAGGCTATGGCTATTTAAGGAATATAATTTTCCCATTTACCCGACTCTTGAGTCCAAATAATGTCAGTGATATAAAAACCACTAACAATCAGCATTTTATGATCCCAGTCTGCCCCATTTTCCTTTCAGAGTGTGGTACATATTCAGATAGCTTAAAGTCTAAGTAAACTCTTGTTAGTTATGAAAATGAGCAGAGGAAAACCTCAGTTTAATATCAAGAGGCATTTTAGCAGTTAGGAGGCCATGCTGTTCCCTGTCTTATGGAGTACTTTTTAGCACAGCAAGCGTATAAAGAATTCAGTATGTAAAGGAAAGGAGAACAACCATTCCTGGGGATATTCCTTGGCTAGAGATATGTAATTGGGCAAATTCTGTCCACTTAACTCATTTTCATTTATGGCTGAAAGATATCAAGCATCTGGATGAGCTTTGGAGATTATGGTTTCTATTCCCTGTTCCATATGCATATTTCTTCCTCAGTGCCACACAGCAGATACTGCTGGATGATACCAAGTCTGAAACATAGTCCATTCTTCTTGAAAAGTTAAGGAAAATCCATGTTTTAGGTGTTGCACTTAACAAAACATCCCAGCACTCAGAACTTGGTAGTGAAATGTCCAACTTCAGTTCAGAGCTCCTGGTGAAGATGGTAGGACTGACCCTAAGAAGGAAAACTAAGTACCATAAAATGAGATCTAAAAGAGTTTCTTTTCTGACCTGAGAATGCCCAAGGGTAAGGAGCTCGAAAATGCACATTTTTGAGCTTAACATGCCTGGTTGAGGGCTTCAGGAGTCTGTCCTTATCCATTCAGGATTATCATCTGGCAATTCTCTCCAAATGAAGCAAGACTCTCCCTTTAGAAGTATGGTTTACAAGAAATGTGCCATTTTCCCAATGCTATGTGCTACTTATGGTACTGACACCATCTAGAAATGAGAGATTAATACCATCCACAAGCAAAAGGAGTTTAGACACTAAGCACTGGCTCACCTTCAAATTAAACCACACTGAACTGAGCACCTACAATAACTAGTTCCACAACAGCAAAAAAAAAAAAAAGTGTGGAATGACAAAAAAATAATCTGAGATGTCATTTTTATGTTCTGCTGGAGTCATCAACATAGAATCCTTTTTCTAAAAGACATTGTGTAGTTTATCAGAAAATCCACCGTTTATATTTATTTCAAGGATTTTGTTCAACTAGGGCATGTGAACAGTCAGAGGTATAGTTCCATTATGATGTTCAGGTCCTTCTCCTTGGAAAGACCCAAACTGCCCATAATGTATGAATTAAATCAAAACATTTTTATATTATATTTACAGTGTATTTTAGTCAAACTTTGTATTTTGTGGTGGTTCTTTTTCTAGGGGAATTTTGTAACAAAAGAAGATCCTTATTTGAGAAGGGATCAGAAATTGTTTTGTAAGAGTTTCCATTACTTGCTTCTATTTTGGCAATCAGGGCATTTCAAAGTATATCTCAGCAGCCAAAAACTGCAGCTGAGTATTTGTTAGAACAAATTCTGCTCATGCAAGAGGACAGCAAGCCCATATGATATCGATCAAATTCCTGTTTTTTTCAAAGCCTGGATAAGCAAACAAACAAACAGAACAGTCTTTGATTGTTCACATATGACGCAGTGAGGCGGTGGATGGAATGGATGCCATGTCCTTCCCGAAAGCGTCCCCTGGGGATCTGCTCGGGGGTGCCACACACGCACGCAAGGACACACCCAGACACACTGCGCTGGTGAAAGCACGCAGCCACACACACTCACTCGAAGGCAGGGTAGCTCTTCTATCACAGCTGAAGGCAAAGAGGCGGGAGGGATCCTTCGTGTGGAGTTCCGAGAGGTTTATTCAAGGAGGGATCCGGGGACAAAGGACGCAGAACACAGACGGGTCCAGGGTTTTATACAGGGCTGTACAAAGGACGGGCAAAGCATCAGAACCAATCCACTGAAGGCCAAGGGGAGGAGAGAATGTGGGATAATCAAACAGTAACCAATGGGAAAGGTGAGGGGTGGAACAAGGGAAACAGCGACCTGTGCGGGTATCGAGTGCGGGAGAACTTTCCAGAACATGAATTTATGAGGAGTAAAAGGGGCGGTAGGCCGACAGGCCAACCAACTGGGGATAATCTACATAATAGAACAAGGGACTGCGGGAACTTGCCGTGACCAAGAAGGTGTCTTTAGACATCAGTGCTGACCTACCAGCGAACCTCTGCTGTCTTGGGGCCCTGTGGCTCCTCAGTCACTCCTGCAGTGGCTTCAACCACTGCAACAGATATAGTTATGAAATAGTCCACAATACAATATTTTAAAATTATCTACACTTAAAATCAATGGCTTTAATGGTCTGATAATGAGTCTAGAAGTTGTAAATAATGAATGACAATATATGGCAGGTGTAACAAATGGACTGTAATGGAGAGACAATCAAATTCTGTAAAAGCATGGAACACAGTCATTGATAGAAACCTTCCCATGGGTCAATATTATGTTCTTGATCTACCTGGCCTCAGACAGAGATTAAAAAGGACAAGTACTCTGCATGACCAGCCCCATCAGGAAACAATCTCCTGTTGAAAGAGGTGTTTCTGTCCCCATCCTAGGGTCATCAGAGCACATCAGAGGATTGAGTTGTGTTGAATCATTTTGATACAACATCACCACATAACTGTAAAAGCCTCTAGCAAGTTCAGTGCTCTGTTAAGATTATTAGAGTAGTATGCCACTAAATTTGTCTTACCAATATAGGCTTGGAAAAGATTTCAGTGTTTAGAGAGCCTGAAATATAACAAGAGAAAGTGAGAAAGAAATGCCATGTTGCCAAGGATGCCAAGAGAAGGAAGAAGAATGTAAAGTGAGAGCAGAAAGTAAGGTACAAAGTTAAGTTTATAGTATGGATGCCTGCCTAGTGCATGCTGTTATTTTTAGACTTAAGTACTTTGACTGTACATAAACATTTATATGTACTTTGACTTACTTCGTCAAGGAAAACTGTGAACTAAAGTGTCACAACTGCAGACCTGGCATTGTGCTT
This sequence comes from Mystacornis crossleyi, assembly GCA_013400655.1. Classification (NCBI taxonomy): domain Eukaryota; kingdom Metazoa; phylum Chordata; class Aves; order Passeriformes; family Timaliidae; genus Mystacornis; species Mystacornis crossleyi. Next base: position 37,706 of record VYZQ01057764.1, on the reverse strand, counting down.
CCTGCCACGACACACAAAACTGTGGGGAGGGAATTTTTAAGGTCACTGAAACACCAGAAACAACCCTAAGCCATGAAAAAGGGGAACCTCATGTTCTTGCATTGATAATAACAATCCAAAATATTTTGCTAACTTCCTTTTTTTATTTATAAGGAACACCTGTGATTTAGCAGTGCAATAATAGGTCCTAAAGAAGCCAAATATCTTTCAGTCTGCTGCTATTCAGTCTGCTGTCACTGCTTGGATGTGACTGTGGGAAGGGGTTAACTGATTGAGAAGCAATCAAACAATAATTCCTGAAAATTTTCCCTCAGACCCGATATGGATTCCAATGTAAATTATCCTGACCACAGACTTACCAGTATAATCACAGTGCTTATGTTTTCACCCTATCCTAGAGATGGAAAGAATGATTTCTTTCCAAGGGAGCTCAGTGGAATTTAAGTTCAGGTCAGGAAATCAGCTGAAAGAGCTATAACAAAACAGAGTTATCTGTCCCTACTTGTAAACATTCCCTTTATTTTTACAAAGTACTAAATACATGGAAAGGTTAACTTGGAGGCACATGCATTATTGTTCTATGCCTTTTTTCTAGGACTCCTCTATGTCACTGATTTAATACACTCACTAATAGTCTTACTGTGGCTTTACATAGGAGTCAAAAAGAGTAGAAGAGGAAATTCTGACGCTCAAACTATTGTCTCAAAATTTGAATTTTGGGAAGATGTCATATTAGGATATTATTTTTCCCTTTCATAGAGATTCAATGGGGAAAAAAAAATAAAGGGGATTTTGACTATACATTTAAGGAATAAAAATAGACACAGTAATTTATTTCCCTGGTAGGATGTGATTTCAGCTAGGGCAGTTATCTTTGGAAATTTTCATTTCTTTTGGGCGCAGTGTCTGCTTTTTCCAGCAAAGATTCTTTGCCTGCCTCATTTTCTTCCCCACTGATCTGCCCATCACACAGTTTGTCCAATCGAGCTCCAAATACTCATTTTGGTGATATTCCGGCAACAAATGGCTCTGGATTTGGTTTCTAAAAAATCCTATTTTTTTTACTTGATTTTTCAGGGAGATTAGGTTAGAAAAATACCCATTAAAATGAAGGTATTTATATTCCCTGAACTGGAACGAATGCAGCTCAGATTTGTCCTGATAGCTATAATCAGAATGTAGTCCAAATTCCATTGCTATCACTAGCACTTTTGGCAGAACAAAGACTAAATCAGAGACAAAAAACAGGATGCCATCAAACACGTAAGTGTTTTTCTTTTTCTGAATGTGTTCATTTAGCCACAGATACCTAATCAGTGCAGCATAACTGGCTAAATGCAATATTTACATAGCAGAAATGACACGAGTCACTTTTTTGGTGCACTTATGCAAGAAAATGGATGGCCCCTGTATGAACAATTCCAAGATGTTTTTCCTGAAATTATCATCCACTGAACATATTTTTGGGGGGCAAAACTACTATATTTTTATGCTACCCAAGCAAAATGTATTGCATAAAATTAGTCTGAATAAAAAAATTTTAGATGTTACAAATTTACAGTTGTATAAGTCTTGAGATGAGTGTGTTAGTCTACCAGACCTAATCATTTGTTACAGAGAGGTACATTTTGTCTCACACTTACCTGCAGTAGACAGAGACAGCCATACCCTTCTTTTGAGAAGCATTTAACAACTGAATGATAAATCCTTATCATACTGCTTGTTTCTTCCAAACATGAATAAAAAAACTCCACAAATTTCTTGCTCTTTAAACCCAAAACTTCCTTGAAAGGCTTTGCAACACTAACAGAAAAAAATGNACTAACAGAAAAAAATGTAAATTGTAGTTCAGCACCTTGAATAACTTCTCCTTTCGCCTTTCTTGACCTTTCCAGTGGCATATCAAGCCTTGGTGGCAACTGCCTGGATATTGATGGCAGCTTTGCAAAATGTAAGGGAAAGTTTTGTGCTACAATGGGGACTGAAGCAGTGCACTGATTTCCAGTAAGTCTCCTAAACAGCATAAGGGATTACTAACTTTTTGGTCACTATTACTGGCTTGGAACTGATTCTAACAAATAACCCATTTTCAATTAATAAATATATGAAACATCCAGTCCTGATTTTCAATTAATTCTCCATGTATAATCTAAAATATTGAGAACATATTTATAATTTAATACAGATTGTGATTCTGTGCCAACTATTATCTCACGCATATAACTTGAATGTAAAGTTATAGAATAACCCAAGCCAAGAGAAAGGTAGTTTCTTTACCCACAAAATCTCTGCAAATTATAACTTTGTGTCATGCTGTAAATAGACCTATTTTTGGTTTTACACTTAACCAAAAATTAGACTAAAAATATTTATCTTAAAGCAGTACAAAAATACAGGAAACACTGCCATCATGTGAGTACACACATACAAACAAAACATTTACTATAAGATTGATCAATAAGCTTTTTCTGCCTTCAATGTTAAAAAAAAAATTCTATAAAGCAGCTCAGGGTGTTTTGATAAAATGCACAGTGCACTTGCATTTTGGGTGGGTGTTCAAGTAAAATGGGATTTATTTTTTGTTCACGAGAGAAACCTGGGCCCATCTCAGGTCCATGATAATTTTTATTTTGACTTGACTTTACTGGAGCCAAGATTTTACCCAATACCTTTAAAAGGAAACTGAAGAATATAGCCTGGCTTTCAGCACTGTGAATTATCATACAAGGATGATGGCAGCAGCAACACCATTTTCTTGAAGACTATTCTAAAGAATCCCAACAATCTAGACATGCACAAAATACCACAGTTTTACATCTGTCTTTACACAAATATTTTTTCCCAGTGCAGAACTCACACTGCATTGTGCAAATTGCCTTCAAATTAGCAGTTGGAAAAGGCAGCGCAACTCATTTATAACACATTTTATTAAGTACAGATCTCACTAAGATTTATTTTAGTTTCTGTGTCAAAATAGGACTTGGTCAAGCTTCAGCAAAACTGCAGATTAGAAAGCTGGAGAAAAGAGCATTCACTCGCTGGAATGTTTTCTTTGTACAGCAAATGTCGTAGAGATTGTAGAAACCAAATTAATTTGCTCCAGTATTTAATGCATTTAATTACTTGAAACTTTTTTGTACTTGCTTTAAATATTAAATAAGGTCTAAGGTCCTTCAATGCAGAAATCAACAGCTTCCCTGAAAACACATCCTTAAATAATGTCTAAGGTCCTTCAATGCAGAAATCAACAGCTTCCCTGAAAACACGTCCTTAAAAGTTAGAACAGAAGGGTCCAAAGTCATACTCATGTTTCAGAAGACCGTTTAACCTTGAATTGGTGAGGTTTTTACCTAATTATACAACCAGTGACTGAAATGCTGCTTTTACTATGTATCATGATTTTTCATTTGTCAGCTGGAAGTCACTTTCATAATCTATGCAATTCTGTCACTGGTCCCAAATTTCCAGATTTTCCAAGTTTTGCTTCTGAAAAGAAATTATTTTCCCTATTTGAATATGAATAGCAGCTATGCAGTATTTTCAGTTATGTAGAGCGCTAACTTTTTCTTAGTGTAGAGCTTTTTCTTCACCTCTTAAAAGTCACTTTTCACAACATTTATAATTCAACACAGGAGGTTGGTGGCCTGATAAAAGGTATTTCTTGCCACTGAATACTGGAGAAAGGATAATAACCAGTAGTATGGGAAACTGGAATGTGTGATTTACTTCTCTATCTTTTCATTCTTCCATTTTATTCAAGGATTATTTTCATGATAAACCTCCTGATTATTGTGTTTTCTTATGAAAAATAAGTGACAGTAGGCATCTCAAAACTTCCTGTCACAGTCTGAGTTTGGAGATCCTCAAACTAGTTTCTATTTCTAATAGAAATCCTATTTCTAGAGTACTGATTGGCCAAGGATAAACTCTCCTTGTCCAAACCTGCTTTGGTACAAGAAGGTTTTCTCTTCTCTTATATACATCTTGTCTATAACATCTTATTTATTTTGTTTCAGTGTTGAAGTTACAAAAAACAATTTATTGAATTTTGGGGGAAAAAACCTATACTGTCATTCTCTAGGAGAAAGTGATTCAGTTCAAATTCATGCTGAAGGCTGTAATCATTGTAGCATTTTTATTTCTCTTTCTTTTATTTTCTTTAAAGAAAACATCTTAATTTTCAGTGCAAAATGTCATTTGAAGCTCTCAGCATGCTCTGGAAGGATATTATCTCATTAAGCTTTACAGCTGAAACTGCCATTTCAAATATTTCTTTAGGACTGAAGTAGAAGAGGAGAAGGACAATTTGTCCCTGGGTGCCTGTGATATGAACAAGGCTTGAAACACATTGTTACAGTAGTGCAGTTGGCCATCTACTGCGCAAGGTGCTTCACTTCCATAAGGAGAATTCTTCTGAATCTCATTTTGAAGGAGCTCAATTAGTCTCTGAGAGAGACTTGGGAGACTGGGTCTGGGACATGAAGAAGTCTGCAGACCCTGAAGAGAGAAGAAATAGAGATTAGGAACAAAAAATGGGGTCCAGGGAAAAATTGCATTACCAAAGGGAGAACAGAGTTATAACATGACCTGCCAGAGATTTAATGCAACACACAGTTTCTCCAAAATTTTCCTAATTTGCAGAAAGTTGAGGTTCAGGTCATTGATCACATTGCCCTGTGGTTTCTTGTTTGAACTTTGACTGTTGCATCAGCTAGTCAAAAGTTTCCCACAGACTATTTTACGTGGAAGCCCAAAGCTCTCTAAGGTGCCTCAAAGAGCAGGAGGTATCAGTGTGTGGGCACCCAAGAAAGGTCTTCCAGGTCAGGTTCAGGTCCAGACTCAGGCACATGAAGATGTCCTTATTACATGTGACCTGGATGGGCTACGTCTGCCCACCATGGAGGCCAGACCCCTGCTCTGTTTGCAAATGCTCCGGCACCTCACTGGCTGGTGTCTCCAGACCTGACTGACTGTACTGACAAAGGGTTTGACTCTCTTGCCTGGGCATGGACAGGCAGTGACATTTTGCTCCTTCTCACCGCCCACAGCAGCTGTACAGGGAGGGCATACAGGAACCCTGCAGCAACCCTGGCCTCTGCAGCAGTAACGGGAGACCAGGCACCACAAGCTGGGCTTGGATCATCTCTGCTGGCAGTAACCATCTGTGTGCTGGCAAATGAATCATCCCCATGGATATCCCCACTGTCTCTAATAGGAGCGGAGATGTCTAATTTGTATGCAAATATCTATACTTTGGCTTTTAAAATTAGGCATTTTTCTTTGGACAGTGAATTCTGACCTTGGTGTTTCCTCTTTAGTATTTGTCTGCACTGCAGTTAAAGCCTCCATGTAGTCTGTTGCTAGCCACAGTAAGTGTAGCCTCCCACCACTTTTTATTCTTCTAAACTGCTCTCTCTTGCTTGCATTGTGCTGTCCGGGACCTGCAATAGCAGCATCATTTCAGTTCCTCTTTAGAGGTAAACATAAAGGGTTCCATTCTTGCTGAAAACTGGATCTGACAACAGGCTCTAGCCCCGTGTATGTTGGTGCCTGTTGAATGCAGGAAGATAATGCATCACATCAGAATGGTCATAACATCAAAACAGGAAAATCCCAGTGCTGTTCCTGTGTGGTTGTTCTTTTGCACTGAGTACAGTGCTACACTCCTTTGAAAGCAATCAGTATCTTAATATGAATATCAATGGCCAAATGTAGGTACCGAAATTTTGAAGGGACTTACCTCCCATTTGATTTGTACTACTCTGAGGTTCTTAAAGTTAGGTTTGGATATGTAAGCTACAAAACAATCTTCAAAAATCCTCAGATCTTCAGAAGTTGTACACTGGCATTGCTGTTTGTTCTTTTATATAGCATTCATGAATATTTTCCATAAACAGCTCTTTCTATCTTTTGATATAAGGAAAACTGACTTGTGTTTTTTTATCATGAAAGCATAATATTTGTGTGACGAGGTAAATTGCTATGAAGAACTGACACTGCTTATTTTTATTTATATAGACTAGGTTAAAAGATTTTTAAATGTTTCTGTTTTGGTCAAGGGAGAACTGAAGTGACCACTGCCTGCCTTTCTTTTCTTTTTTCTTTTCTTTTCTTTTCTTTTCTTTTCTTTTCTTTTCTTTTCTTTTCTTTTCTTTTCTTTTCTTTTCTTTTCTTTTCTTTTCTTTTCTTTTCTTTTCTTTTCTTTTCTTTTCTTTTCTTTTCTTTTTTCTTTCTCCCTAGCTATCTCTTCCATTCATTACTGTTTGTTCAAAAAAGAGGCCTGTCATGGAGAATAGGCAATACCATGGCTTGGCTTGTCCTTTGCTGATGTCAAGCCAAATGCTGGACTGTAGTAGCAGTCTAAATAAACAGTTAGAAAACAACAATTCAGCTCTGAAGAACAAAACTTTCTGATATATCATTAACTATTTGAGGGTTGCATTTAGACTAATAAAGTGAACATGCAGGAGTCTAGGCTCGAACACTGGGACAGGGTACTGCATTCTGGTGAGCATGCCCTGTGACAGTTTTGGCTTGTACCAACTATTATCCTCCCAGACACCGCTGAGAACAGGACTTCTCCCAAAAGACAGCACATATGAGAGTGCTCTGTCTAGCAGAGGGAAAGAGTGTAGCAGTATGGACATGCACTATGTAAATTTGGAGCCTGAGAGCTAAATGACCCCTAGACTATTTAATTTTCAAATATAGATGAAGTTTAATGGGAAATCAAATAGGACAGCTGAGGCTGAAAGTAATAAAACTTTTACAAATAAACCTTCATATAATCAGTATTTGGGCTTTCATGTCAGCTGCAAGTTTAAAAGAATTGTTTGAGGGAAATTCATGCTCAGAATAAAAGCTGCATTTATCAGACAAAACTTTTTTGTTTGCAGTTTAGCCAATAAAAATGTGGTTCTTAGCTTCATTAGGAATTAGACTTGTTTATCTGAAGATAAAATATTGTAAGTGTTCCAAAGAACTTAGTGAGGGAGAATTATACTGCAGAAATGTTAAACATTATATACTTCCATCATTAGGACAAAAGAATGTTGTGTACAGTGGTAAATTTTACATTCAAAAAATTATTCTAGTGTTTAAAATTTATTTTCCCTATAAAACATAATATAAATTCATAACTTTTAGTTAAAGCAAGTTCTAGATAATTTGAGCATGATTTATTGTGCCATCTTCATATATGTGAAATGTTTCAAGGACTAAAGGAAATAAGAAATGTGTTTAAAACGCAAAAGTCTTCAGTGTATTTAAAATATTCATGGGTGGCATATGCACTTTGGGCTGTAATGATCATAACAGCTGGTTCCAACAGTTTCTTCCAAAATAGAGACAATTTTTTTCAGTCATATGGAATTTCCTTCTCTTTCAGCTAAAGACAAAGTTCTTCCAGCTTGCTGCCTAAACTTTAGGTAAGTTGAGTAGATGCCAGTGGAATTTAAAGACAAATGAAAAAGGCACACATTTTATTCATACCTACTTGTTGACTGTTTATCATGATAGCTGTGGTTAATCTTAATTGAAAGACAACCTTTTCTAACAGAAAAGACAGTGTTACGCATTTTTTTGAGTAATCGCATGTTGAACCAGTACAATTTATGCCCTTTTCCTAAAAACATGGTAGAAGGTGAAAAGAGTAGAATTATCAGATGCCATAGTATCCCTTTCAAAAGGCACTGCTAATAAGATAAGTAAATAAATCAAGGAACTAACTGCCTTGGGATACTGTGAAGTTTAAAAGTATATCATTTTCAGGAGGTATTAGACAAACTCATGGAGGAGCAAGGGCTCTCGGGACTATAAAACATGGGGCAAATTTCCTACAAGGAAGTGACCAAACCAACAGCTGTCAGAGGCTCTGTGGCCACAGCAAATGTCAGCCTACGCTTTCACTGTTCTTAGATGCTTTCCATGAACAACGACAATGCCAACGTTACACGTAAGATACTGGAAGAGGAGAACTTTTCCTTGAACAGAATAAAGTTGATTTATGCCAGTGAAGCTGCTCATCATTTTCTCTTTTCCTGCCATTTATTATAGGTTAAAATGCATGTACGTACTCATTTTGAGTGATGAAGAAACATATACAAAATATGGTACAGCAGACTCATAAGCCCCTTCATATTCAATATGCTTCTGATTTTATACATATAATAATTTTATAAATGAAAATTTAAAGTGAAATATTAAATTTAGGCTAAAGAAACCCTTGTTTAGCAAAACAAACAAACAAACAAACAAACCCTAGTTAGAAAAAGAAATAACTAAATAGGTCAATTATTTGTCTAAGATAGGGATAATGTTGAAATTTACATCTACCTGACGACCAGTGGAAACTCCATAACACAGGACAAGCAAGAGATTGAGAGAAATGCTGCAAAAAAATAAAATTGGATACCATTAATAATTTACTCTTTTTAATTTATCAAAATGAGGAAGCCAGCAATAGGTTCTATGTAGCCAATCACATAAGGAAAGCAAATGGGGATCGTGGTGTAAGCAGCTAGGAAACCAGGACCTTTCATTGTGAGAGATTAGTCAGAGCATCTGACTAAAATTTAACTGACTGCAGAGCACAGGGTATACAAACAAAATCAAAAGAAAATTCCAGAAACAGAGCTTAGCAATTACCCAAGATTTCTATGGGCACTCTAAAAGATGAGATAATTGAAATGCTAATAGTAGTGTGCAATCCCTTGTAAAAATTGCTGATATATGATGACAGGAAGTGGCAAAAACTTCCAGAAAGCCTCGAGGCAGTTCCAAAGGATTCAGTCCTCCAAGTCTGATACTTGGTCTTAGCAACTTACTAGAAACTGTAATAAATAAAAAAAACTATGGATACCTTTATATATAATCTATTTAGAAAGTGTCAGTAGTGCTTTTACAAAAAGATTTAATATCTTTGAAACCTACTAAAATACCTTAAAAGAGCCAACAAAATTAAGGGAACAAAGGTATGTTGCTGATAAAGTTTTGCTTGGATTTTCAAAAGCTCTTGGCAAAGCGTCTCAGCATTTGCATCTAAGGAAACAAGGAATAAAGCATAAAAAGAATGTCTTGCTTAATAAATCATTTGCTAAAAGGATGGTAAACATAAGGCTGTGTGCTGGTTTAACCAAATTTAGAAGTACATCCTCTGAGAGAAGGCAGGTGACAAACCACCCTTCCCCCACCAGGTTCAGGAAAAATAAACATTTTTCCTCGAAGGAAAGTGAAAGAGATAAACCTATTTATTTAAAAAACACACAAGTAAAGAATAATAATGCTAAATAATAAAACCTCTCACTGTGGAGAGAAATCTGAAAGATTTTAAAGTCCTTCTGTGGGTGTGGTCGCTCTCCTCCTCCTTGGGAGGGTGGGTCGGAGTGGGGACCCTCTCCAAGCCGGTGGGAGGTTCCCCCGGTGGGGTTCTGATGTTCTGATGTTCTGAACGAGTCCAAAAGAGAATGGAAAAAAAAAGAAACCAAAGTCCCAGGGGAAAAAAAAAAAAAAAAATTCCGTCTCTCTCCCTCTGCAGAAACAGAGCCAAAAAAACCCTAAAAAAAAGCCAGAAGGGTGCTTCCTCCGCTCTCCTCCCCACAGCAGCAGAACACAGAGTGGAGTAGTGACCTTGAAGCACAGACTGCTTTGAAAAGTTCGTTCAGTTTTTTTCTCTCTCCTCTCTCGGGCTGAGTTTATAGGCACAGAAAGGCACAGGAATCATGTCTGGGCATAGACCGGTGATGGGGGATACAACAGCATAAGTCACCCCACGACCTGACCTTGCAAGAGAGGGACATTGGTGAAGTTCTGAAGGGTGCTGTACTGAGATCTGCAGGTTTATCTTACAAATAACTGAACCGGGGGGGGGAACAGTAAGGTAATAAAATTTGCAAAGGTTGTTAAATTAATTGCATAAATAGAGATGCGCAGTGGCTGTAAAGCCTTGCAAGAGAACTTTATGAGACTGAGCTGTAAAGTAATAAAATGGGAGAGGAAATTCAAAATGGATAAACATAAAACAATGCCCTCAAGGAAAAAGGAATCCAACTTCACATATGAGAGGATGAGCTCCAAGCTGATCATTGCAACATCAGTTGTGAGAAGTTGAGGTTATGATAGAGTAATAAAAACAGAAGTTCAAAGCTCAGTTAAAAAAAAAAAAGTCAAAAGAACAAGCAATTAAGAATTACTGGGAGGGAAATAGAGAACAAAGCAGAAAACACTGTATACATTTATCTTGAAAACTATATCTGATCTCCATATCTGAAAATTTATATCAATAAAACTGGAAAAGGTGCAGAGAAGGGCAAAAAAGGTGTTCAGTAGAGTGGAATGTGAAGAGGTGACCCCCGTGGGGGGGATGAGCATGAGTGGATGCTTGGGGCATGGGGTTTCTCTGTCCCTGTTCCCTGGTCATGTGTACCCAAAATCCAGACCCCGATTGGTCACTTTGAATGTAGCCCGCGGGAGTTCTGTACTTAAGGGAGTGTTCACGGGACCCCGGGGGGGTTGTTCCAGACCTGTTCTGGGNTGGCATTCTTTTGAAATTGTTGTGATTGTGTGTCTATTCAGGTGTTTCAAATGATGTGCTTTAAAACCCTTGAGAGAAACCATCTTATTTAAAACAAAAAGGGTGAGGTGAAGAGGTGACCCCCGTGGGGGGGATGAGCATGAGTGGATGCTTGGGGCACGGGGTTTCTCTGTCCCTGTTCCCTGGTCATGTGTACCCAAAATCCAGACCCCGATTGGTCACTTTGAATGTAGCCCGCGGGAGTTCTGTACTTAAGGGAGTGTTCACGGGACCCCGGGGGGGTTGTTCCAGACCTGTTCTGGGGGCAGGTCGCTGTCGGAGTCCCTGCCGGGCTCCGGCCATGTGCGGCCAGGGGGAATAAAATCTGAAAACATCTATCAAATATCGTCTCCTTGATTCTTCCACGGGCCAAGGCTGTCTCCCAGGGAAAGGTTGCAGCCACCCCACTGCAACAGGAATGGTTCCTATAAATATTCTAAGACCCTTTTTGTCTCAAAAACTGGTGGCTTGGAAGGTACAGCAGAAGTCTACACAATCAGGAGTGTCAGGGAAAAGGAAATTAGGGACAGATGGTTCATTTTCTTTCAGGATAACAAGGTAGTACGGGTGAAGTATAGAGAGATAAAGTGTAGAGACAAAAAAGGTAATACTTCATGCAGAGGAGAGTGGATGGGGAAAACTCCTCTCTAAAAGATGGCGTGCACGCCAAAAATTTACAGAATTACTTGGAAAGTTCATGGGGAAAAAAAATCATACAGAATAACTAAACTTCATGTATCTTAGAAAATTCACTGAGTTGAAAATAGCTAGGAGCTGGAAGTACGAAGAAGTTTCCATCTAGCATTTTCTTGCTCTTACTGTTACCTTTGTTGGTTTCAGTTTGTGTCCACTGCTAGAGGCTGAATACTGGATTAGGTGAACAGTTCTAGGCTGATACCATAATTCTCATGTTTCCTTGTTCACACGTATGTGCAAAGAGGAATAATATGGACCTAATTCATGAAGACAATGAGATACTCTCATCAGCAATGAGTATTCATGTGGCAGCACTGAAAGAAGTGTTTCTGGTAGGAGTTCCAGTCCTTTGTCTCCCACAGAATAGTCTGCAGATGAATGAACAGAAATTTTTGACTTTTGCAATTTCCTGACATATTTCTTGTAATCATGTCTCCTCAGAAGCAAATTCCCCAGCTGTTGCTGCTGGTATGACAAATTTCACAGTAAGTCTGTTTAAAGTGTGTTTTGCATGCATTAATCAACGTTTAAAAAAGGTATCTTTCTTATTGCTCGTATATAGAAATTTATATGCTTGTTAGTTTAGTTGTATTCTAATCCCATTAACCAACATTATCGTTTTTGCTCTCTGATGAAAAAAGAATTTGGTAGCAGAGAACATAAAAAGACAATTAATTGATTCAAACCTCATAATGTTTCAGTGTCTAGGCTGGTTTTCTTTTTTTTTTTNTTTTTTTTTTTTTTTTTTTTTTTTTCTTTCATTATGGGCAGTCCAGGCACATAAATTAAAGGACAGCAAACAGTGGATAAGACACCAAAACTCAACTAGTGCTATGTGCAGTTCATAAGAAAGGGCAGGCATATAAGGTCTTGAAAACTCTCCACTCTTTAATACTATAGTTTAAATATCTTTTGTTTTCATAATTCAATTTTACAGGGTCATTTGGGTTTTGTCCCTAATAGTGGGGAGAGGTAGTAAAAAGAAGATTCAAAGGCAGGGAAAAATTTTTTTTATTTTCTCCATTTTATATTTTTAAAAAAGCACCACAAACATTAATTCTATTCCAGACATTGTTCCTCACTCATTCAGAATGCTACCATACTTGCTTTTTAAATGAGACATTTATGTGCATATATACATATAAGTGTCTGTTTAAAAAAAAGATATGGGGCCACTTACACCATTTTTAATACCTCTGCAGAAGTAAATGGCAAATGTAGGAAAAGGCAGAATCAATAATTTGTTGTTAACAAGGCATTACACTTGTGCTTTTCTTTTTTCAACCTTACATCACTTTTCCAGACGCAGAGAATTACAAGAGACAGTCTTACCAATGCTTTTTCAGTGGCCATAAAACATATTTTTCTTGGCTACTTGGAAGTAAATGTGCTAGCAACATAATGCTATACCTAGAAATAAGGTTAACTCTAAATCTGATCCGAATTAACTATTTATTTATTTATTTTTAACTGCTGCAATTTTACCTCTTGTGTGAGAATCTGTGGCTCTTTGACTCTTTTTTGGAACACTTAGTGCCTTCACTGACCTAATGTTAAATGTCAGGAAACAGCTATGAAAGCTGTGGATGTAGATCTGTGCCTCTGCAGTATGAACCATTATGTCTCTTGAATGAGGAGAGAAATATCAGAAATCTAGACAGCTGCCTTGTTACTTTCCCTGCCTCGTCCATGAGTTACAATCCAGGCTGTGGTATCAACTCACTGAACAGCACTGTGTAACGTATCCTACTTCCATGTGTACAGCAAAAAAGTCTGGAGTCATGTTTGTTTTTTTAATTCCATGATCCTTATGGGTCCTTTCCAACTTGAGATATTCTATGATTCTATGACTCTACAGCAATATTTTTCATTTGCAAAAATAATTTGAGACTGGATAGGTTTCACAAACCTATCCAGGAAACACATATGAGTTTAACACAGAACTTGCAGGGAAAGATTCTGCAGTCTGTATCATGCAAGAGGTGATATTGCAACTGTAGAAAACAACACAAATCAAGCAGCCTCACTCTCCTGTCCTTGCTGCAATCACCTTCAGGCTCTAAGCTGCAGCTGAAATGTAGCAGGATTTGAGAATACATGTTTATGATGGTAACATATAATTATCTAATTTATGCAGTGTCAAGTCTTCTCAGTAAGGCTGCCTTTAAAAAAATTCAGAATTAGATGTAGGTACCAGCAAGGTAGTCAAATGAGATAGCAACATGCACACCTGTAAAGAGATACATGAATGGAATATTTGCAACAGTGTGCACATTAAATATAAGTTCTTGTAGTGGTTTTGTTCGCATTTCTTACCTTCTGTGAGACAAGAATTAGGAGGAATGCAAAGCAGGCTCCACACTTTAAAGAATATAAAGAAGTTTATTAACAGAACTAAAAGAAAAAGGAAGTAATAAGGGTCAGAATAAACCTTCAGAACACTTCTCCTCCCGCCATCCTCCTTCCTCCTCCCACTTACAACATAAAGACACAAACTTGGGATTATTTCAGTCAGCTTACCACCTCTATAACAGTCTTTCATCAGTTCACTTAGGGAGAGAAGTCTCTTTTGCCCATGCTATGGGGCTTCTCCACAAGAAACAGTCTTCTTGTGGATTCAATGTCACAGCACAACAGCCATCCAGGGTGGTTTCCTGATGGCATGTATGAATCCCTTCCTGACTTACAGCTTTCTCCACAACTGTTTTCAAGGGTTAAGTCTTAGCTAATGGGGTACTATTTTAAGGATGAGCTGTTCAAGAGCAAAGGTTGTCTTCATCTATCTCTGGGATCATCTTCATCTCTAGGAACAGAGGTCTTCTTCTTCTTCCCTAGGAACAAGGGTCTTCATCACTAACTCTCTCTGTTCAGACTTCTCATTGGATCACAGCCATTTCAACATTTACTTATTTCAGCACAGGCACCTTTTGCTTGTGGCAGTTTGAACGCTCTACCCCCCATGCTTATCACAAAATTACAAGGGGTTCTCTGATGTATCAAAGTCCATCACCATAGCTTTACAAAAGAATTTCAGCTTTTAGGTTTTGAAGCATCTCCTCTATGTCCTCTCTCTCTGGGCTGTAGCTCTTTCTTTTTCACTGACTTTGGTGTCACTGTCATGGTATCTATTCACGTGTCTTTGCCTTTCCCTTTCCTCTGACCTGAGAGAGGGTTGATGTCTGCAGGTTTCATTTCTACTGGGGAACTTACAGCACTGAAGGGGTTAATCTTACCTGTGCCTTGCAGCTGGAACTTATCTTTCGCTGTTGGTCGCATGATCTCTGCTGAGCGGCGGCTGGATGAAGTTCCGCTGAGTGGTCCCAGCTTCGGTTGTGGGGAGAGGTTTCGGCCAAGGCTGCTTGTGGCTCCAGGGTGGTTTTCTCCTGGCCAGCTTAGTCCCGTGCCACTGCGCTGGGGGCCGACCTGGCCGGGCCATGACGGAGCAGGGCCATGGCCCAGCCCCGCAGGCCCACACCGGGCGGGCTGCTCTAACGGAGTGGGAACAGCTGAGATGTTTAGTGGAGCCGTGACACGGGGCCTGGCCCTGACAGAGCAGAGCCGCGGCCCGGCCCCACAGGTTCACGCAGGCAGGGCCCGGCCCAGCCCCACCGGGCCACAGCAGCCGGGCCCAGCCCGGCCCTGGGCCAGACTGCACGGGTACCCCAGTTACCTGTCCAAAAGCCCAGAACTAAGAGAACAGTTCCCGGGCTTGTTCATCTTTAAATGTGTCTTTTACAGAGGCGTGTCCAGCTTCTTAAGTGGCTTACCAGAGTTGTCAATATTCAAATTAGCCAATTTATTAGTCCTGTCTGGTCTGGAGGAAGTTACAACAGTGCCTTGCAAAAAAAACATCACTTCCGTGGCGTGGGGAATTCTTTTTTTCTTAACTAAAACTCCAAGCTGTGCTAACTCATGACAGTTCTACACATGATAACCTTTTCTCTGTACAGCATTCATGTTTATCTGAATGCAACAGGGTGATGAAAATAGTTATTAAACTCCATTAAAAATTTCTTTTTAAAATGTAGGGCTTTTTTTCTACCAATTAACTCCTCTATAGCAAATGAGTAGGGAGACAGCCCAATTAATTGATAGAGAACAGAGAGAGAATATGCACACAGAGCATATGCACTTCAGAAAGCAAACCTCCCTCTCTAAAGTAGGGCAAATTACTCTCTGGACACTTAGCTTTTGACTGAAAAATGTGTATTTTAAAAATTCTGAAATATTCTGCTTTTTTTTTCTTTTTAAACATCTCACTGCTGCATTTTCCTTATTTTAATGATAGTACTGCACACAAATTGCACCAATTACTATCCATTAATATCCACCTCTGCTGTCACTCATGCATAGCCTGTGTCATTTCTCTGAATATTGATTGGCATACCCTGAAACACCTCACAAGCAGCTGAAATTAGAGTCCGTGTTTCCTTCCCTGATTTTGAATCCTTACTAGCCACAGTGTATATGGCCACATTTCCAACTTGCAGCTCTGTAAAGCTCAAGAATACACCCTCCATTTCTTTTGAAATTGTGTTCTCTGTAAAACAAATTAGCCTAATTCAGTATACAGAGTGCTGTGAATCTCTAGTATTGTTGCAGTGGGGTGGCTGCAACCTTTCCCTGGGAGACAGCCTTGGCCCGTGGAAGAATCAAGGAGACGATATTTGATAGATGTTTTCAGATTTTATTCCCCCTGGCCGCACATGGCCGGAGCCCGGCAGGGNCTAGTATCATCTGTTTCTGAACCAAACTACCTATGGCTTGTGATTTTTTGTGATTGGAGCATGTTTTTCACCCTTGCTCAGCATACTAGATTTTCTCCCTCTCCCTGAAGCTACGGCTTCCCATTCACCTTTTCAACAATGACTCTTTTTCCTGAGACACTTATCTTAATTCTTTAGACATAATGTGTGTTGTACAGAAACACGGATAATTGCATCTTTACAAGGTCTTTATAATTGCGCCTTTCCTTCTTTTGTAGCATTCTTCTGTTTACATTGTGAAACATCTCAATGATTTCATAAAGGGTTTTTGGTTTTTTTTTTCTTTTTTTGCTGTGGAATGATGATGTTTACTTTTTATTTATACTCATTGTCAATATAGAATATGAAATAAAGGAATAAAGAATGTATATGATACTTATTCGCATACCGTCAGAGAGCTTCACTTTCTCTCTTTTCCAGCACCTTTACCAATGCCAGCTTTATTTCAAGCAGTCTTCCCTGAAGTGCTATAAAGAGAGTGGCTTTTTGGAGCTGGATAGATAAAACACATAAATTACAAATGCTTCTGAGACTTCCCTACAGATATTCACCCAAGAAGCATGCAGTTTTGCCAGGGGAAATAATTTGATTGTAGAGCTGGACAGGTCAAGTCAAGAGACCCTTTCCGAGACTCTGATGACATCATCATATTAATATAGGGGACCTTGGAGAGATCTTGGCTTGAGTTTAAAGTCTGGGGATCTTGTAAGGTTTTGGGGGAGAAGATAATGATGAAGTCATCAGACAAGCTCTCATTTCAAAATTTCAGCTGGAAATTTGTTTTTAAAGATCCAGTTTATTTCTCAAGGTTGAATCCTTCCGTGCATGATGTTAGATCCCTTAAAACACAACAGCAACAAAAGATTCACTAGAGAAATTATCCAGCCTTATTAGAAGGACAGGACATACCCATCGTGTCAGCTTTGACAAAATTAGTTGGTTACCCAAGATTTCAGAAAAAGAGGAAAAGAAAACCTATTCACAGCCCTGACTCTCTCTCTTGACACCATCTGACTGCTTCTGCCCCTTTCCCATCCCAAAGAAAGAGGGGAGGCTTTCCTCTGTTGCTGAATGAGTTTCTAAGCATCCTCCACTGGCTTCACCACCAGCACGGTATGTGCTGTAACCCTGCAGCTGGCAAGGCAGTTCTGATCTGGCAACAGCACATTTATGTCGTGCAGCATCCTGACAGAGGAGACTGATCCTAGCCTAGGGAGAAATGTAGAGTATAGGAACACACTTATATTTCCATATGTTAGCTGACAGCGAGACGTTTTGTTTCATTCTTGTATGAAATCATCTCATTTATAAGCATGGAAATGCCAATATGTTTATAATTTTTAACTCTCTTCATGGTATTAGGCAATGTCTAGACACACAAAAAAAGCCCAATACAAATCCCCTCTTTTACAGTGGCTAGTTCTGAAAGTTCAGTAATAGCTTTAGCAAAATGTAAGATCTAATAGCTTTTTTGAGGGCAGAACTATTAAACTTCCACTAGTTGATGGCAAGTAAAGTTGTGCTATTGCATCTTCTAAAGGAGTTAATTTCTGAATCAATTTTCTTGATTTTCACTCAGAAAGTTTAAAATTAGACACATAAATATATTTTTATAAATGCCATGTGTTTAGATCTGTAGAAGAGTTAAAAAAGCAGAGAAGCTGATTGAAGCAATACAAAGGATCTTCTAAATTGAGAGAAGGTGAAGAGATGGGATGATAAAAAGGCATTTGAAATTTAATATTAGAGGGGAAACATATCTAAATCTATCTCTATATATATTTATATTTGTATACATGTGTTGATATAGATAGCTCACATATTAATAATGCACACATACCAGTGTTGGAAAAACAAAGCCTGAACTGCAAAAAGAGCATTAGTGAAATTAGTCAGGCTTGTTTTAATAGAAGGGCACTTCCATCTGCAACTGCAACATGTGTATCCATGCTAGTGACTCAAGATCTCATCGTTTTACATTAAACCCAAGATAATATAATAAGATTATTTAAAAAAAAAAAAGTTAAATAAAGGAGGCATTTTTGGCTTTTCCTTCTGCAAAATTCAGTATCTGATGAAGCATCAGATGTATGTACATGAGTGAATGGTATGTCAGAGACTGGAAAAGCGCTCCATCCAAAATTTAAAATGTTTGCTCTTTTTTTTCCAAAGCATCAAAATTTTTGAAAGAGTCTGGGATCAGGAGCTCCTTAAGGCCATCTGTCTTCCTGTAGCAGAGCCCAGAGGCTGCTTTAGCGCTACCCAGCCCTGGTTTCTGAGGAACCATGCATCATCTGGGAGATGACAAACAGGCCCATGTACAGTTTCATCTGTCCCAATATAAAAAATGAGGAATTGCCTGGCTTCCTAGAATATCTTCATACAGAAAAAACAGGAAGAACTTTTGTTTGTAGATCTGACCAAGGTAAATAAACACTCTGAAAGGACAGAGGACTAGTCTGACAGGAGTAGAAGACACCATATGACACTGAGGTTTAGACAAGACAGACTGCACAGGGTTCATTGGAAAATCACAAGATAGCCATAATTATTTACTTTCAAAAACACATTAAAAATAACAAAAAATTAATAAATCATGGAATAATGAAGCATGCATAACCTACACCTTGTTCCATACCACTTTTACTTTTTGTTTGCTGATTATTGCAAAGATTTAGGATAAAACTGGTGAAATGTAAAACCATCTACAAGTGATTTTGAAAGCACGTTTGATTCACATACCATTGACAACAGGAAAGTTTCATAGAGGGAGAAAATCTTACAGACCAGGGATGGCACTTGTCATCATCATTTCTTCAAACTAAAGATGATTCTAAAACATTTACTTATGTTCATTACTTTTTTCCCCAGAAATCTTCCCATTGAACAATTATATTTCTTTAGACTTTCATGAGCACAATGGTATATGTAGCCATGTATAATGCAGCACTGTTTGCCTAACCTCTCCCTTTCTGCTGCTGTTGCATTTTTATTGGAAAGCGTTCAAAAATCTTTGTGCCCAACGAGATCAAGAGGACACTTGAGCTTTGTTTGACTACTGGTTAAGAGGCATGCATGAATTGCATTCCCTGTATAAAAATATTTTAAATATGAAACTCAATAAAACAGAATTCACAATGACTGAACACAGTCACTTAGCTGAAATCTCAAAGGTTGCAAAACTGCAGGAGCAGTGAAGCTGCTGATGCCCCAAGTACAAAAGAAAGCACAGAGTGGTGTCAATGAGGAATTCTTGACTCACATTTTTCTGAAGAACATTAAGACCATAGGCAGAAAATGTGCATGGACAAACACATCAAAGAAATAAAAGTTGTATGGTATGGATCCTGATGGATCATTCAATCAAATGCTAGAGAACAAAATATTAAAACAAAGGTTGAGATAGAATTATGGAATGTTGTAATAAATTTCACCAAGCTCAAACTGTTACTAAAAATAACAGATGATGGGTTATGAATCACTTAATGAAGTGCTCAGCCACTCTAAAAATATCCAAATTTACCATTC
Organism: Mystacornis crossleyi; assembly: GCA_013400655.1. Lineage (NCBI taxonomy): Eukaryota > Metazoa > Chordata > Aves > Passeriformes > Timaliidae > Mystacornis > Mystacornis crossleyi. The sequence continues at coordinate 18,146 of VYZQ01057764.1, read as the reverse complement.
CATGGACTGTCACCACTGTTCTTAGGCATCCTTGACAAAGTACAAAGTATCCATCAGAAATGGAGAGAGAGGATTCTTCTGATCTAATTCAGTTGTCTTAAAGTTAACCATATATTCTAGTCTTGCTTAGGATCAGAGATCCCTCAGTACACTGAAGCAGGCTTCCGGAAAGGGCTGAAAGGCATCTAAGATAATCTGTATAAATAATTATCTGGAACTACTCGTGGATATGATATGGTTAATTTAGCCAGGACAGTTAACTTAAATACGTCCAGAATAAAGGAATGAATGAAACCCAGCTGAATATTTGACCTCTCTGTCTCTACTGAGTCACTGAATGCAGGGTGTCCTCATCTTTCATCAGAGTGCAATAAATAGGGTACTTCAGAGGCCAGTGCTGCAAGTTTGCCATTATCTATTTTAATCTACTAACTCACAGAATCATTTCCTGCTTTCTCATATAATCACAATTCAAATATGAATACAGGATTGATTCCTCACCAGGGGTATCATTTCCTAATACAATGAAGCAAGAAAACAAGCCCATCATCTTCTTGAGAGCTCAGAAAAGGAAGAAAAAAGCTATAGAGTTTTGTAGATTTCACTTTGAAACAACAATGGAAAAAAGTTGGAAATCTGTCCAAAAGACCAATATAGTAGTCTAGACAGGAAATATTTAGGGTATGAACCACTATTTTGGCCCTTGATAAAGTAAAAAATCTGAATTGTTGCTTTACTAAGCTTATTTCATGGGAATGATTTGGCAACTGTACCAGTAAGAGTAGCAACATTTAAACTAGTGTGAAATCGCAGATTCTTAAAGATGAAACATGAATTAGGTGTTGAGAAATGAGTTTGAGAAACTGTCTTTGACGTTGCTGGAGCCAGCATTTCCCCTGTGAGTAGAAGCAATACCACATTCTAACAGAAGCCTTATATATCTGCTTACACTCATTTTACGCAGGTGTGAACTGATTAGAGTTGGATTCGTAAGCATTTTCTATGGAAAAAATGTACACTCAGCATTGCAAAATTGCTTTGTAAATTTGGATTCATCTTGTTAAGAAATAAATTGTTGTTTCAATACTCTATAATAAATCCCTTTGAAACAGTTTTCTAGCTGAGTTTCTTAAAAGTTTGAGACGCTTTTAAAAGCTAGAAGTTGAAACAAAACATTTGTTCTTCACAAAACAGAATGTCTTAACACATTTTAAATTAATCTTTCATTCTTTTGTTTTGTTAGAAATCTCAGACCCCCTGGGTTTTTTCCAGAAGAAGTTTATACAGTTTGAAATTGACTATGAACCTCCTAAACAGTTTTTTTTTCTTTTTCCAAGAGTTATACCAGATACATATCATCAGAAATATCTGGTTTATAATAGAGATCTAAAATTTCCTTATCTTTTTTCTTTATTTTTATTTTATGAACTAAATGAAATTGCAGCTAGAAATATATAGATGATTTTTTCTAATGTGGAACTGGAACAGAATGTACAGAAAGTACCAAAAAAAAAAAATCTTCTGAAAGTATTTTAACTTATACATTACTCATTTAGCATTTAATGTATCCTACTTAATAGGACCAAAATACATTTTCTGAGGAAAGGTCATAGTGAAAGCAGATTTTAATAGACGTTTTGTAGTTAAAGATTAATTGGATACTGGCCAGAAAGTTGTAAGAAAACACCCCCGTGCGTGTGCATACATCTGTGCAAATAACAGCCTTGCAACAGCTACTGAAAGACCTTGCTTGACTAAAGGCCCAGAAAGTGGGTCTGGTTTTCAAGGTGGCAGATGTATAACTGTGGCTCAGCTGAGCTGTCCCTCAGCTAAGCCCTCCCCAGCACAGGATGTCCCTCAGTGACTGCTGAGACAGCAACCCCAGTCACATCAGATAGGACAGGAGGACTCAGCATCTCCCACCCTTAAGCCCAATACTTGCTACTAATCGTGGACTATTTCTCTCAAAACCATGGCAAATAATAGCAGTTCCATATTCATTGATACTTGATCTCTGCAGTAAAAGCAGCAGCAATTCGACCTCGGTGTGGTGTGAGCGTGTGATCGAGTTTCAGCTGTGGCATGTGAGCTGTGCCAGAGCCCACCATATGGTGCTGGGGCTGCTTTTGTGTAGCTGCAGGAGAACAGATGATACTTGATCTGATCCTGCCAGGACAAAATTACCCTATCAAAATATTTTGAACAAATTTGAAGCAGCAGTATGAACTTGCACCAGTTCTGAACTTGGTGGTGTGTGGCTTCAGCTCTTTCAGTTGGTTACTGGAAGCTGCAAAACTGTCTTAATATTCTTTGAGGGGCTATTTAATTCTTCAGAAAAGCAGACCCTCTGATACTGAGTTTCATGTGTAAAAACACAGAATATGATGTTTTCATCGTAGAACTGGAAAAGGAGAGAATACTTTTGATCTAGCTAAGCTACATTTTCATATAAGAAAAAAATCAAATGAAGGCTCCCCAATAGATATAGATCCAAAATGAGAAATTCAGATTTGAAACCTAGACCTCATTTCTTAAATGACAAGCCTTTCAGAACTGTATCAGATCTCCCAGAGATTAGGGAGAGGTTTAGATTTGTTCTTGGTGCTATCTTCTCATAGAGAGTTTAGGGAAAAGAACCAAAGTCGTATTTTCTTCTTTGCCTGCTGTTTTTTCTTTTTGCTTTTATGCTTCAGTAAAGACCACAGAAAGAGAATGTGGAAGCATGGAATTATACCTGCAACCCATCGATAAAATCTCCTCACCTGGGATTTCCAGAGTTAAAAGAAATTCTGATTTCTTTTGTCTGACACCTCAAACCCATTAAACTTGTGTTTAATTTAAAAACATTTCAATCAGTGCTCAATGGAGAATGGCAAATCATGTTGGATTTCAAATCTGGCATTCCTGAGAAACTTAGGGGAACATCACACCCAGGTAAAAGAAGAAATTAGGGCAGGTGAAATATCTTCAGAACACATCTCTTTTAACAACAGCCCAATTCATTAAGGGGATTTATTATTTTCTAAACATACCTACTAATTTCCTTCACTCCATTCTTTTGGTGTTTGACTGTTTTATAAGAAAGCCCTTTTTAAGAGATGGAAACATCCACATAATCAGTTTCTGAAGGGGACATAGCTGCCAAGCCCAGCTTCTATTAGCTAATTTGTTTCCACTTTTTCCTCTTCTCCATTTTTTTAATTTAAATACTTTAATGAGCTTGATTTTAGGATCTACGTATTTCCATGCATGGCAGCAAGACAGAATTACTTCTCAGGTCATGCACTAAAGAGTCCAGACCACTGAGTAGGGTGGTTAATGTCTCNATCCACATAATCAGTTTCTGAAGGGGACATAGCTGCCAAGCCCCAGCTTCTATTAGCTCATTTGTTTCCACTTTTTCCTCTTCTCCATTTTTTTTATTTAAATACTTTAATGAGCTTGATTTTAGGATCTATGTATTTCCATGCATGGCAGCAAGACAGAATTACTTCTCAGGTCATGCACTAAAGAGTCCAGACCACTGAGTATGGTGGTTAATGTCTCCGAAATCTAATCCCACTTTTGTTCTGTCATGTCTTGCATGGCTGACATCAACTCAGCAGTGACGAAAGGTCAATGTGGAAGTCAAAGATTTAAAAATTTTAAGTCTCATTTGTCTGGAAGCCATGGAAATCTTATTTCTTTCCCAATATTTAAAAATGAGAAGGCCTATTCAAGAAAGCTGCTTGATAAAAGGTCCACATTCATTCCCCTGTAAAAATACAGTTCTGGATATAAATTAAAAAGGGCTCATGAGATAAGTTAAAACTGACAGCCAGAATTTTATGTGCGGACACACTGCCTTCTAAGATAATATTCAATGGAATTAGGTTAGTGCTCAGTTCTCTACCCATGGTTTGAGGTAAAGTCGCTTGCTCTGGGTAATGTACACATTGGACAGCTCTACTGGTGGTGTCTGTGCTTATTTTGCCCTAGAGAAATAAACTTGCTGTATCTTGCCTATTCTGAACCACACTGACAGGAAATTACACCACTCTTAATTGTTGGATCCATTTTGTGGTGTGTGTTTGAGGTGGAGTGGAGGCTCTTTTCTTTCCCATCTTTTTTGCCCATTTGCTTGAGGAAAAATTGCAAGGTCAGAAAAATCTGAAAAAGAATATCCTAGGACAGCTATGTGCAAAAAACAGATGTAAGAGACCCATAAATATGCCCATAATTCACCTCCCCATAAAACTTAGGGCAATATTAGATGTTTCAGGAACAAACCTGAAACTAGACAATGTCCTCCTTTGCATCAGCAGGTAGTCTGGGAATTTTGATAGGGTTTGAACTTCATTCTTTAATCCTGATGATTTGTAAAAGCTCTATGGAGATCCACAGAGCTGAGGAGATATAAGAAGGGATGCACATGTTCCTTCTGCTGATCACCCTGGAAGCTGTGTACACACCCAAGGACAGACACTGCACAGTGGTTGTTCCTGTAAGCTCTTTCAAAACAGGTTTATTTTCTCTGCAGTATATGGAAGTTGGCTTTAATTCCCAAGATCATGTACAAAAGGCTTTGTATGTGCACTCATGCTTTTGGCAGAACAATATACTTCTAACTAACTGGAAATAAACAAATAGATAAAATAAATGGCCTTTTATTTTACTGTTACTCACAGAATAATTATTGCACACAATACTCAGACAAAATATATCCTTTCCCTTTTTTTTCCCACTTCTATTTCTTTGACACTATATTTTGAACCATGATGAAGACAAATGGTAGAATTTGCAAAGTGAAACAGCTGCACTAGAATCAGGATAATGCCACAATGCTTTTCATTTGTTCAGAAATCGGTCATTTGTTCAGAAAAAATATTAATGTTTTTTCCCCTCCTCTTGTGGATGTTTAATTTGGAAATTGTTTAATTTAATTATTATAAATGATCCTGTTAAATAAAGAAAATCACCGTGGCGCAAACAAATCATGACGGTATTACAGCTTCTTAATTAGAACAAATCACTGGTCTCAATTAAAAATGAATGTGGGTATCAAGAATCAAACAAGCTTTTATTCCTCACTCATCTTTACATTTAGGAGCACATCTGGTCTGGTTTAAATGCACTTTCAGTGGTAAAGAGGGGTAGAATCTTGTTACTAAGGTCTTCAAGTTCCCAGCCTGTCTTTTGCTATGAGGCTCTGAGCAAGCTGTGATCCTGTAATGAACTTCAGGGGAGAAGGGTCCTGCAGAGATGCTACTAAAGGAATAATCGAGGGGCAGATCTGCACAGAGTGGCACCAGGATATTGCCACCGCAAGAACAGGCTGTGTCCACTACACTGCTGTGCAATGAGGAGATCCTGCAGCTCCTGCCCCCTGTGCAGGGTCAGGAATTGGACTCGGTGATCCTGATGGGTCCCTTCCAACTCAGCACATTCTATGATTCTGCCATTGATTCTATAATTCTCTTCCATAGCTTGCTATATTTGGCCTCAGGTGCTACAAGACCACGTACAAAGCAATTTGCTTTCAACCAGTGTAGTGCAGAAGAGACTCATGGATTTCCAGGAGCATACCTGAAGAAGATAAGATTTTAAATTTTTTTTTTTTTAATAGAGGACTAAGGCATAAGACTAGAAGGAAAATTAAAACCTCAGTAAGACTCTCTTAACAGATAAGAGTTTAAGGTGGTCAAGAGATGAAACATAATTTTATTAATAGGGATTTGGAGGTGTCTGACAGGTGTGGACTATGAAGTGTTTTCCTGAAAGAGCAAGGCAAATCTGCAGTGAAGAAAACATGTGAAAACAACATGACATGGTGTGAAGTGTGTTTTCTAAGGAGAATAAGACAATTATGCTATAACAAAATACATTTATACCTCCTATAAAAAAGAAAGAATGTCAAAAACTGAGGTAAAAGAGGCGGAGGTGTTCCCCCTGAGAATGAATAGCAATGCACAGTGAGGGTACAATTTCAGGAGGAAGAAAAAGTAGAAACAACAAGAATAAACCAAAGTCAGGTAGTGAAAGCTGACTAAATTTAAAGACAAAAGAAATCCAAACCAAACCTGCCACTTTTTTGGATGGGAAACTATCTGACAAAAGGCTTGTGTGTAGGAATAGCAAGGCTTGAAAGTTTGAGGATAGAGAGATAAAAACATTCTTACACAGTTAGAGAGACAAGTAGGCAGATGGAAGGCCTCTGTTCTTTTATTTTCAATCACTAGCAATACTGCTTCAATGGAGAACTTCTGGAGTCACTTTTTTCATGGGAAACTATATTCATGTGAAATGGAACAGATTAATTTAGATAAAAAGACATGCAAGATGTTTATTTAACTAAAATAGATGAAATGTGTCATTTAATTCCTTCTGTTAGTACTGAAACATATGGACTTTCCTGAATAAAACTCCACAAAAACCTTCCCTTGGGGTAATCTAGGTCATCTACAAGTCCTCATATAAATACACAAATGTTTACCACAAATCATTTCCCTCAAATATTTCAAACTAAAGGATTCTTCCACTAGAAACACCCATTCATCTATTCCCAGTTTGCTCCTAAACTTCCGTAGTGAAGACTTTATGGATGAAAGCAAGACTTGATTAGTTAAATAGGAAAGAGGTACTATATCTATATCATAGTCTGAGAAACCAGGAAAAAAAATATTCTATATTAGATAAACAACAGTCAGGAAATATGCAGGACCACACACATGAATAAATTAACAGAATAATCCTTAATACTCTACATGATATACTGTTGTTCCGGGCCACACAGCTTGATCACTTGACCTTTATAGATGCCTCTGATCATCCAAAATAGCCAGAACTGACTACCTAGAGACAGTGCAACTAAGGAGGGAGGGTGAAAACAAAGTTACGTAAAGAATGCTGGTCCTGAAGTGCTACATCACTCATTTGGGATTTGCATGTGCTCTTGCAGCCAAATTTAAATTGAGAGTCAAAGCTATAGGCTCTATCCACTTGAGCATGAAGATTGCATTGTGTCTTTCAGCGTTTCATTACTTTTTACAAACAGGTGAAAATTGGGAAGCCATCAAATACTGAGAAAAGAATATGCGAACGCAAAATGAGAACTTACAAAAATTAAGGCAGGGTCTTACATTTTCCTGTATATGAAATTCCCGTGGAAAATAAGATTTAAAGACCATACTGTAACTAGCAAAAGTGCTATCTACTGCATCCATAATTGTTACATTGGTGATCAAAGTTCAGTTTTTCCTGAGGATAAGGAGGTTTTTAGGAGGCTTCGACAAGTACAGGACATTCAGTGGACCTCATCTGACTTAGCAAACATTATGCATATTTATATTTATAGCTCTATTTACATTTCTTTGCAGAGCTCTGTGGTGTCTATAAATTCCATATGCTCAGTGACAAAGCAAAAAACTGTATGCACAACCTTCTTTATCCAGACAATTTCTATCGGTACTTTTTAGGCAATTGTGGATAATATATATCAGATTTTATGACAAAGAAAGTTTTTCTTCTGTAGCCTGACATACACTGGAGGTTATAATTTGATCCATAATTGGAAATCATAAGCTCTGTTAAAATCTTTAATTAATTCTTTTCTTACTGGAATGCCTGGATCTTATTTTAAACAATTTCCTTCCTGATATATTCTAGCAAAAAAAAAAAAAAAAAAAAAAAAATTTTTTTTAAAATTATAGACTCCGTCTCCCCTCTGAATAGGCTCNAGACTCAGTCTCCGCCATGAATAGGTTCATTTACCTTAAGCACTCAGTGGGCTTATGGCTGAGGAAGGAACCAATTACATTCTGTGCTTTGCTTCTCGTGATAGAGGCTAGGAAGGCCACACTCTGACCTCTTATTAAACTCTTAGTTAAAAATGAATGAGCTTTTGGCCAGAGCTTTCAGGTCCAAGGTCCTTGTAACACGAAAGGAAGCTGAGTAGGCAGTTGTACTTGGACAACATAGTGTGTGCAGACAAGCCCCCTCCATCCCCCCGAAGTTAGGCTCTGGAAACCTTTTGTAGCAGCTGATCTTAATCTGAAACCCTCTNCAACCACCAGCAGCAAACTAAGCACCACTTGTTTAGAGGGTTGCTTTGATCCCATCAGTCTCTGTTATTTTGCTGTCTTAAGAGTATCCTTCATCTTGAGATTTGTTTGAAGTAATTGGTTGT
>VYZQ01057761.1:14668-38322 GCA_013400655.1 Mystacornis crossleyi | reverse complement strand
CAGGATGCAGTGGCAGAAGGAGAATTTCTCCAGTGTAAACCATTTGGGATATATGTCATACTCCCACTCCTTGCAGTGTAATGTTAAAACCCTCTCTGTTCTAAAGGAATAGAACGCATGAACGCACACTGAGCGAATGCATACATGGACTGTTATTTGAAAGCAGAAACTACTGTTTTAAGTTCTGTTTTGCTTAATTATTCATTATTTACTACTTTAATTATGCATGAAAAACCTCAAGTACTTCTGAATTTTCTTTAGGCAATGCAGACACTATGGCATGTTAAGAAAGTTATACAGGGAGATGTCTCTTCCTTCCATTAGTCATAAGAGAAACATAAATTACGATTCAGCATATAATTCTCTGCTTCTTCACACAATGATTTAAAGTCGATTGAGCACAATTACTTCGTAGTCAGCATATTTACTGCCGTATAAAACTTCCTCTCTCCCATAAAGAAAAGGCATCCAGGCGCTTTTCTGAACAATAGTGTTGTAAAACATTTTTTGATGAGGCTTTTTGTGAAAACATGTTTTATCTTTCAGATGTTTACAAATCACTTTAGCTGTGATTTGGGAAAGCGCTTAATATGTGCTAATATTCCTCCTTGAGCAGGAACTTTGCTTAAGTGCTTTTCTGAGCAGAATCATGTTTATCTGTCAATTTATCTGAGTTTAAAGTAGGGGTTATTCTGGTATCTCAAAACAATTTGAAACAACGCTACTCAAGAGTAGCATATAGATCACTTCCTTCATCTGTCTGCAACATTTGTACCTCCTAATATTTGTGCACCCTGCCCCACCCTTGTTTGCCTCAGTGGCTGGACGAGACACAGCACATGCTGTGATTGTACAAGACCATAAATAAATTCACTTTCTTTGCTAACCAGTCAGCAGACAGGCTGAGTGGTGAGTCAGCTGGTGTTTTTAATACAGAAAGCAATCCTCATGTAGCTCAACTTTGCTTTTCAACTTGCAGACCTCACCAAGGGCTTAGTGACTGTACGGGGTCATTCTTCACAATTCTGTTGAACCTTTTTCACTGTTATCAAACCCATCTTGGCTAACAGGCTTCTTTATGGTACCTGACAACAATGAGACCACAGAAATTTTGCTTCCTTATGAAGCTGAGGGTTAAAAAACAAACACACAGATATCAAATTCATGAGTACTTGTACAAAATTAAAATTCATGAGTACTTGTATAAAATTAAAGGAAAAGGTAATCAATATCACCAAGTGAATTTTACAAGATTTACTGATATTAATGTTAGTAATTATTTTTAGTATTCTATCAGGTCTGGTAATGCTTTAGACAACAAATTAAAGAGAGGCTTGAGGGATGCAGTTTGCAAAGCCTTTTAAAACTGTTACTTTCCTTTAGTCTGCTCCTTGTTGCTGTTGAAGCTGAGTACTGCACTTAACCGTGCTGGTACTTGTGACTACATGAGGAGGCAGTTAAGATTTTAATATTAGTTGTGGTAGGGTCTATGCATAAAGATGAGCTTTAATCACTTTTGAATTAGTTCACTTCTCCTGTCAGCAAATATTCCCCCTCTTTGATGCTCTCAGACTACTCTCTTCGCTAATGTGGCAGAATACAATTCTTCAGTTTCTGTGGATGCCCACAGAACTCTGTGGCACTGAGTTACTTTATTAAGCAAAATGCCGACAGCAACATTCTTCTCCAAAAAGAGACAAAATCCCCTGAAGAACAAGTTTATAATTTTGCATGTTAAATGATAAATCCGTTGATTTCACACAAACCATCCAAAAGAAAAGACCACTAGAGGGAAGTAAATCCAATCTGCTCAAAGAAAATAAAATGCCAGCATTTACTCTAAATGATTGTAGCTAACAGAATGGTCTGGATTTACCACAGCTGAAGATTTTGGTCTATATTCCTAACAAAGACATCACAACTTAATAAAACAATTTATGTATTTCTAAAGAAGTCTTGCACTTCATGCAATGTGCATACCAAAACCATTAAAACAGCGTGTAAGAAAAGATTGCTTCTAAAAAGGTAGTATGAACATGGGATAAATATAATGTGTAGGTATAATTTAGTATACACCTGTATCTTTCACATTAGACACACATCAAATGCAAAAAAATGGATTAAAACCAGTATCTCTGGACTTCCGGTAAAGTGGTCCTTGTAAAAATTATTATATTTTTGATTTGCTGTCATGTCATATGTTTAATCTTGGATCTTTGTTTTCTATGAATATGTGCACAACCTGCAGCATCATGCAATAACTACTGTCCACTCCATCAGAATTAAGATTATAAGAAAGACTGAAACAGGGAGTTTATAATAAAATCTCTGCAACGTTCCAAAGCTTTAATTCTACAGTTTACTTTTCTGGATACCGTAGCTTTTTCCATATTTCTTCTTATTTACAACTAAAAGTAACTCACAAAAGATGTTTATTGCTCTCTCAATACTTTCCATCAACAAAAATCTCCATGAATTTTCTTTCACATTTCATACAACATTGTTTTCTTTTCTTGCCCTTTTTAATATATAGTCACCATGCTTATGATTTTATACAACTACACAGTCTGCAAGCCTACAGAAATAGTTTTATCTTTATAACTACATTTTATAGATGACTCCATTTCATTTATTACAGCACATTCTCCTGCAAAGCTGTCTTTTTGTATCCAGACAAACTGGCAGATATTCTGAAAATCTGGTCCTAAATTCCCTGAAGCCTTTCCAATAGCATTTTTAGTAATGTAAGAATTATTAAAGGGAATGCAAACAGTCTAGAGTTTACTGTCAGTGTGTAAGAAATTATCAAAACATTGGTCTTTTCCCTGTTTGGAGTAAACTGCAGTGAAAACCTGTATCCTTAAACCAGGGACAGACAACAGCAAAAGACATCATTTTTTAAAAGGCTACCACTTAAATACACATCACAAGCTGTGTTCACACTGAAATGAACTGTATTTCAGGTGACCCCCACCTGGGCGAGTTTGGTGACTTGCGTTCAGTACCATGGAGCAAAACATCAAAAAGGAAGTTTACATAAAGGTACTTTCTGGCAACTCACTTTCTCCCTTTAGTGAGAAAGGGAAAGGTTTCCAACATGATACATTGCCTCAGTGCTTCAGGCAGTTCTCAGTGCGAGGCCTATACATCATTAGGCATCTTATATAATTAGCTCTTCTGTTACCATCACGGACAGTGAGTGAGTGGGTTTTGTGTTTTTCCCAATATATTTTCATGATATTATTGGTATTACCATCACTGTCATTATCATCATCATCACAGCAAGCCGTTAATTTTTGTATGCCCAAAGGCAAACAAGTCATTACTTACTCATCAACAAAACTACTCGTCCCACATACACAGGTAAGCAGATTTTTGCTAGGCTGATCAGTGAAAGAACCCAGGGCCTCCCTACAAGTGGAACTTAACAGGATCCTCCTGAACAGGAGCACTTTTGCTAAGCAGAGACGTTATCAAATGTGTTCTACGCAAAACACTAGCTCTGCCAGCTCAGTTCCTGTTCTACATTAAACACTTCAGCTGCAGTTGCAATGTCACTGCACAGCAGGTGAAAAACATTTCTGGAACAAATGTCAGCAAGGGATGATTTTGAAATAACCTTCTTGTCTACAGGTACGCAAGCCAGAAGAGAGCAGTGGTATATGGATTGTTGCTATCTATGATGCTATTTCCTGGCACAGTAAGTATTTCTAAAGAAGAAAAAGTTGCAGAAATAAACAAAAAAATAGAGAGCCCTTTTAGTTTCCCATGTTTCTCACAAAGACTCACCTTGGACATGAATTCAAACTGAAATAGGGGGAAGAAAAAGCTCAAAACAATAATGCAAAGTTTAAAATTAAAGCAATTAAAAGAAAATCTATTAGGATAGCTCACCTGAGGAAATGGCTCAAAGAGATGCAGAAGTATGTTAGAGTGACGGACGCTGTATTAGTGCTATGAAACACAGATACCAAAGAAAGTGAGTTCACTTTCACTCTGCATGTGGATTTTGGAGTTGTAAGGGATAACCTGTGGTGTTTTACTCTTGCAAAACTGAAATTGCAAAAGCACTGGACAGACTCCAGTCCTGACGAACCACCGACACAGCTGGTCTCAGACTAGTGCTAAACCCTGCACTGAGTTTTAAACAGAAAGGACGGGTGTGTGCCCTGTGTAATGGGGTCAAGGGGCAGCTGCCAAAAGCATTTAATGCCCTCAATCAGCAGAAGCTGAAAGTCCTCTGGATAGCACTTAAAAGCATTTGGCAATCTGCAAAACACCCTAACTTGCTGACCCGGACTTCCAGGAAACAAAGGATCCCCGCAGTGGGCGCGCAGGTGACAGGGACAGACAGGCAGTGCTGGCACTTACCGTCTTGGTCTGTGGTGACCGTGATAGCTGTGAACTGCTTGGGGGAGAAGCTCAGCTCTGAGACCCCGTTGGTGGCTTCTATCTCGAAGGTGTAGTTGACGTGCGACACGAAGTCGAGCACGGTCACGGAGGAGTTGATGAGCCCCGTGTGCCTGGGGATGAAGCGGATGCCTCCCCCGCAGATCTCGCACTGGCTGGCGTCCGACCCGCACTTCTTGCAGATGACACTGTAGGTGAGGTCCTTTCTTCCTCCAGTGTCACTCGGGGGGCTCCACTCCAGCATCAGAGCTGTTTCATTGATGTTAAAAACCACATTCCTCGGAGCGGAAGGTGGCCCTGCAGAGGAGGAGGGGAAAGCCCGGTAAGACATTGCTATCTACTTTGGAGAAAAAAAATTGCCCTAAGGCAATTATTTGCAAATAAAAGATACAGGATTTTGTTTCAGTAACAGATTAAATGTAAAAATTAGGAATTATCTAAATACAAGCCTTGAAAAAATGCAGGAACAATAAATCGGTGACATCATAAAAAGCTGAATAATCTAAACAACTTAGAATTAATTCAGAAAGAATTTAAGGCAACGTAAAAATGACTTGGTAACACTAATTTTCAATAAATGGCTCTTGATGCTGTGAGATACTGGAGCAGAGCTCAACTCACAAAATTTATATCCTTATTTTATGTCTAGTAATGTAGGCTCTTCTGAGACTTAAAATCTTTGATATTTTATAAGGGACAAATTAAGCAATAAATAAATAACAGCTTTGGAATAACAACAAGAGGTAAGAGTTTGTATTAGTTTTACAGTGCCAGATACTTCTTTCTATCCTTCACTGCTTATCCCCAGGGATTTCTTTACTGCTGTTCATTAACAGGGTTAGGTGGCAACAGCCCAAGACTATTAGGCACAAGAGACAGTTTCCAAGTTTTCTTTCTTTCTTTCCCCCCTAGCATCTCATCAGTATCAGGATAAGTGAAGACATCACCTTTGCTACTTAAAGGTGTAAAAGGACGACCACAAAGCATGAGAAAAAGCCCTTCTTTAAGGCTGTGAGGAGGAATGCAAAGAGAGTTGCAGCAGGAAGGGTGTGTGGAAGCTCTCACCCAGCAAGCAGGTGGTACAGCTGTCTGCACTGCCAGATGAACCGCAAGCGACCCAATTCCAATTCCCCACTCATCGCACAACAGTCAAGGAATGTCCAGCAAGTTTTAGGCTATTTGCTGACTTACTGTGTAGGCTCACATGACAATCATCTGAGGCTTTATATATACATATAAAAATAATATATAGAGTGATCTAGTGATCATCCCCCTGTACTGAGCACTGGTGAGGCACCTCGAGTCCTGTGTCCAGTTCTGGGCCCCTCACTTAAAGAAAGGCGATGAGGGGCTGGAGTGTGCCCAGAGAAGGGCAACAAAGCTGGGGAAGAGTCTGGAGCACCAGTCTGATGAGGAGTCGCTGAGGGAGCTTAGTCTGGAGAAAAGGAGACTCAGGAGAGACCTTATCACGCTCTACAACTCCCTGAAAGGACGGTGCAGCTGGGGAGGGACAGGGGAGATCCGGCTCTTCTCCCAGGGAAAAAGTGGCAGGACAAGGGGAAATGGCCTCAAGCTGTGCCAGAGGAGGTTCAGGTTGGACATCAAAAAGAATTTCTTCACAGAAAGGGTGGCCAGGCATTGGAATTTACAGTCCTCAGGGGTGGTGAAATCAAATTCCCTGGAGGTGTTCAAGAAAGGATGGGATGTGGCACTTAGTGCTGTGGTCTGGTTTACAAGGTAGCGATTGGTCAAAGGTTGGAGTGGACGATCTTGGAGGCGTTTCCAACATTAATGGTTCCACAGTTCTGTGATTCCATATCACATTTCACAGTCTAATGGAAGAACGTTAGCATGTAATTATTTTTTAGATAGGAATTAATGAAGGGGTGAAGGAAAGGTAGAAATTGTTACAGGATATCTGAAATAATCTTATCTCGGTTTCTTATGACATTATTCTTTTTCCACTTAACATGTTTCAACCAGCCACTTACAGATGTATGGTTCTCAAAACCAATTTGGACATAATCCCAAAATAAAAATTATGATAAGAAACACAGACTTGGAAAAATGTGAGGCCTTATACTCCAGGTGTTGATATATGTGAGATGACTGTGGTAAACCCAACTGCTGACCTCTGGGTTTTTCAGGCTGAATGAGTTGAATAAGCATTATATTTCCAGCTCTCAATAAAATCCCAGGGCTTCACCAACGGTTAGCAGAACTTGGAAAACTTTCAGCTTGCTTTGCAGCTTTTGATGATCTATACAACCTGCCAACAGGACTTTAGAATAAACTTTTGATAGAGACACTGGTCAAACCTTGAGCGAGCTTTTCCTTATTTTAGAGTTTCTTAAGCAGACCTAACACTACAAGAAACATTTGCAAATGACACCAGCTAACTTTTACTCAGAATGTAACATTCATATTTTTTAAGTGATGCTTTTTATTTACTTATGTGGCATAATCATGGGTATAAAAGCTGGAATGCTTGTAAATAAAAAAAGTTGATACAGTGTAAGAGTGATAATGTGAGCTAATAAACATTAAGCTTTTCTGTGAACTGTAGTTCAGCTACTTTTTGATTTCTGGTATTTAGTTGTAACTTTTAATAACTCGGATTATGTTTTCATTATAATTAACCTTGCCCTGAAGTAAATGATGAGTTATCTGCTGGATATCAAGCACTTGATAATTAAAATATGTGGAAGTGATACACTGCTTTGCATTTTTTTAGTGGATAAGTTTAAAATCTTTTGAATGGATGAGCATGTATTAATATATGTTTCTGTCCAGAGTTCATAGTTAATAGATCACCAAACTTCCCACAAAATCACTGTGAGTATGATGGTTCTAGCTACTCTGGAAAACAGCCCTGAGATCAGAATAAGCTAAAACCAGCACACATTATTTCAGCTTCAGTTCTTAATTATGTTCAGAAGACAGGAATAATTATGTTTCCTCTAAAACCATGCTGTGAGAATTAAATAATGACTGGGTCTTAACAAATTCCCACTGTTAAAACCATGGAGGAGTTTTAGGAATATGGAGGATGAGCCGTAATCGCACTTTCATATGGGCATAACTTTAAGTGGATCAGTAATCCCCTCAAAATAATTGGTAATACTCATGCACTTAAAATTAAGCATCTGTGTAATTGCTTGAAGGATTGGAGTCAGTGTTTTAAAACTGGCTTAAATTTAATCATACATAAACTATAGATATTATGACAATGGGTCATCACAGCTCGATGCTTTTTTTTGGATTATTTCATCAATTTTGGCAGGCCAAACAAGGATTTTTGTGAATCTGGGCAATAGGAGAGTTTTGTCTGGCTTTGCGGATTTTAATTTTCTATCAGATTTTCCTTGCACTATACAGAGTGGCATCTATAGAAGAATCAATACAGTAAATAAAATACTCTTTTAAAAATACGTATTTTTCATTTGTACTAGAGAGTGAAGGTTCTTATAGTCATGATTTGGGACTTAGCATTCAATTGTGAGAGAAAATGCATTATTGTGCTTTCACATTTCAGTGAAAAGGAAAACATCATCAATTATGTTAGAGGTGTCTTAAAGTATAAGACTGTCCTCTTGCAAATGCAGGAAAAACCCTCAAACACACTTCATACTCAAGTCCCCTCATGCCAATTTGCATGAGGATTAAATAGCTTTTTAATTGCTGTTAAATTATGCCAGTTAAACTGTGATTTCATGCAAATATTAAGCTGTAATGACATGCAGTGAATCATTTACTAAGATTTAGAACTTGGAACAAAGAGAGACAATTAATTGTAATCCTCAGATTCAGCTAAATTATGTGTCACTGGGCTTTTATGAATGTGGCCTGATTGCTTTGTTATCATTTATAAATTATACAAAGATTATCTGACACATTGGAAAAAGCTGGCAGCAATAGCTCTTCTGCAGACATCTGTATGCAAAGCTCTAGGGGCTCTCCTTACATTGATTTTTAAGGAGAACAAGTATATTGGTGAAAATAAGGGATCCTTTCCTCACAGCAATATTCATGACTTCAAATTTTACGCAAAAGAATAAAATAAAGTTCAGATGGATGAGCATTACAAAAACATGCAGCTCTTCTGCTGAGATGGAACTCTGCCAGAGTGTGAGCAATGTCTTTTGCTTCATTTACAAATTACAATGAGGAAGTATTTTGACACTTTCTGTGGAGGAGACTGGAGTGGATGCCTTATGATGAAGCAGGTCTGCTCTGAAAGCAGCAGAGGTGAGTTTGTGTCTCATGCAGTACTTTGCACCTGATCTTGTTTTACCTGTTCTCTTCCTCTGTTAAGGCAAACTGCATTTTCCTGTGTATGGAAGGAAGAGGAATAAACCCAGCACTGCAGAAATCTGGTGAGGGCAATGCAGTATTTTACATGCTAGAGAGTGAACACTGTCTGGAAAAAATCTGTTGCTTTTCAAGTGAGAACTGTCCATTATACACTACTGGACTCTTGGAATTTTGTGTCATTTGACTACTGAAGTTACAGCAGAAGGGCAAAGATTAATCACACCTTAGGATACTCAGAATCAGCATCTGGCTGTGCCCCTTGAGTTCATAATTCCTTTTGATACATATATATACACACACACAGATGTATATATATATGTACACGTAGCACAGATAAATAGTGTCACTTCATATAGAATTACATTTTTCCCTTTTCACTTATTCTTTTCCTTTGAGGCAGGCGGGAAGAATGGAAGCCGGTGACAAACCAATACCCCAAGTCTGAGCATAAGGATAAATTGCAAACAAGTGTATAAAAAGAAAAAAAAAATTCTACATAAAAATAACAATAGAGTGAGTAAAGACTTCAAGTGCATTGCCTGATTTTGCTGCTGAAATACAGTGTTGCCTCTTAAAAATAGAGGATACACTTTGTGGCAGAGGTTATTGAACACAGCATAAGTTTGTCGGGTTCAAATTGTTTAAGCATAACATTAAAAGAGAGACATTCAGACTCACGCAGCTCAGACAACCAATATCAGCCTGCCTAACCTTGAAAAGATAGATCAATTCATCCAATTACTTTATAGTGGGAAATGTCAGACTTTATGTACAGAGTAATTGGACAGGGGATTAGATATGATGCTATTTGTTGCTCACTGTGTATGCAGGGAGATCACTGATAGAGTACTTGCATATGGCACAGAAATACAATAAGAAGGAAGAGTAGCAGTGAGAGATTGATAAGCAGTGTAAGCCAAATGAAAAGAGCCGAGGAGAAGGAGATGAACAACATATTCTAATGAAATTTTCATTCCTCTTATTGAAATTAGATTTCTATTATGGTGTTCCGCAAAGTGAACACTCTCCTTTACAAAATGCAGCTACATAAAGTAAAAATGGGAGCTGTACAATTTTGCAAAAGCACACAATACTTTCACAGACTTAATCAAAGTGGATTTGAAGCTCATCTTGAAAGAAGTGGATGCCTATCTTAAATCAAGGTGGGGGTTTTTCATATAACGCTGCATCTACAAGTTTTCCAGTACTGAGCGGAGTACTGGGATGGAATACAGTGAGGAATACTGGCTAATCCTACACAGGAATGAAAAGAGAACAAAATATCTACATATCTTAGGCATATTACCTTGCAGGACATGGGGAAGCAAATAAAATGGGCATCAGTAAAGTCATTAAAATGTTTGAACGTGATGACATTTGTAAGGGGAATCCACTATTCACTGTGTTTCATTTAAGAATAACTCTCATTTCAAAAATCCCAAGAAAAAATTCTATTTCTTATGTCACATCTCATATGTCAAGATACAAATTTGAAAATCAACATTGAAAATGCAGATCTGCCCCAAAGGTGGTTATGAAAAAATGGCATTTCATTTCTGCATAGCATTTTCTGTCTATTTAGTCAAATTTCCTCATTTTCTTAAAATTTTTCAACTTCTCTTATTACAGTAAAGCATGACAGTTTGGAAGGAGCAATCTAAGGTACATATCTGTACCTTTGTTTATTAAATTTAAATTAGCCACATCTGCGCAGATCCACCAAAAGCAGTGAGGTTCTATTTATGACAGAAACATAATTTTAATAACCGAGAGACTAATTGGAAAGCAGTGGGGCTAAAGATATCACTTAGGGAATAATTTGGCCTGAAGACTCTTCATTACTGCTGATGTGCAAGATAAGAAGACAGTCTGCCTCTCAAGAGCTTCAGTGTCATTTGCAGAGCAGACAATTAGTGAAATAATCATCATTTTAGGTGTAAGACGAATGCATCTGCTGTGACAATCAATGAAGTACTGATACCTTGCAGCCTAGGCTGAACGGGGGACAATGCGTGGTGGCACTGAACCAAAAAACCAGAACGTGCTTCCTTTATTTCTTCCTTCTCCTGAGCTGAGGTGAGATGAGGCACTGATACCCATGTTGTGGTTGATTTTTTCCCTGCCTTGACTCACTCAGTTACTTTGACTGATGTCCTCAGCAGGAATGCTGAGGTCTGGCACCAAGTTTTTCCTGACAGTTCTCAGCCAAAGCAGCTCTCTGCATTCACATTTGCTGAGAAAACAGCAGAATGTTGAAGTAACTGCACTCTGATGCCACAGGACTTTCATGCTCCTCCCTACCTTATTAACATATCAGGGCTTAAAATTGTGTCCTGAAAGATAATTATGGAATCATAATGTCACGTACGAGTAATTTTTTCTAAGAACTCTCTCAGCAATGACTTATAAGTAACATGGAGCTGCATCTGCATAATGTATGAGTGAAACCCTCTTCCTAAGCAAGAAAGTGTCAAGAACACCTGCGATGTGTTGGTTCTGGGAGTAAGTTTTTAATGGCCTGTGCTTGAGGCATTGATTTGCATGGAATCACCATTTTCCTGTGGGAAGCCTGAAACGATGCTCTTTATTCCCTCATACACTTTGTGCACAATGCCAGGCCTGTGTGCCCTGCTCCAGAGTGAGCTGGGACTGGGGGGACACTCGCTGAAACCTGAGCCCCTGAGGTATCCAGAGCTGGACTTACCTTCCCCTCTCCAAACCCTCTGGTTAGATTAGACAATTTTCTGCCTTGGGTCTGAGTGGTGCCATTTTTAGTGACCATCACCCTCATGTAGGGGAGGGACAACGTCTCATTCTATGCAATGACCTCAGTGCCTACGACTTTGTAAATCAGCTTCCAAGTTTCAAGTATATTCCCAATTTTCCCAGTTTAGTGTCATTGGAAAAACCAGCATGAGCGGAGGAAGTAGCTCAATTCAGTCAGCTCGCCTTTTTCTTTTTGCATGATGCCGCATAAAACATCCCAAAACACAGATATGCACTGATGGTTATTGCAACAGTAATTTGTCTTTAGGTTTTTATCTCCTCAAGTCTTTAAGAGACTTTACTTAATCTGTTAAAATACTTCATGAATTTAACATGTTAGTGTTCTTAGAATTCTCTTAACCGTGGCACAAAACGTACTAAGATTAAATTCTCTACCAAAAGAATTAACAAAATGTTATACTGAAAACAGTGTCTTAGATGATTTTGCAGTCTCTAATCACCTTTAATTAATAAGCGATTTTAATAGCCTATTAAAATATAGTATTTCACCCAGAGATTTTTAAATACTGCTGTTTGTTCCTAGTTTTGAGATTAAACAGATATAGTTGCTTTACAATCAGTAAATTAATCCCAGTGAGTAGTGAACCATGAATGAAAATCTATAAGAAGTATTTTATTAAGTGGTAAGAAAATGCATGCTATATATTTCTAGACAGAAGATCATTGATCAAAGTAATAAAAATCTCTTCTCCGAATTTCTGCCCCCAGATTGCTGGACATCAGGTTTGTCTTAAGGACAAATTTAGGTTAGTCAAAAATCACGAAAGTATGGATTCTAAAATTAATCAAAAAATCTAATGAGTTTTTATTATCATGGTCGCACAAAAGGGAGTAACTCTCTGTTAAAAGAAGGTGATGGTGCAAGAGGTTTTAATTATATCTCCTTCTGATTGGATACATCCTCTTTATTTATTATTTTCTTGTCTTTTTTGAGCATTTAGTTTTTATTCGATTGGGTGGGGATTATATTTGTCTTATACTTTTCATTTAAATCTGAGGAGAGAGCAGAGCATATTATATCAGTTTTTTTCTTTATATGACTCCAGCTTTTTGAAAGTTTTTGCACCAGCATATTTTCAAGTATATAAAGATGTATATTATTGGTAGTGAAAACACATTGGTACCCACATGACAGTGATTACTCTCCTCTTATTGTAGCTCAGAATTACAAGATACAAAGTCACCAAACTAAGGAACATAGGTATGTTTAGGGTTATGTAGACTAGACAGAAATACGCTGTTTGAATTTTGATTTCGAAAATCTCTTTTTGTTAAGTTAAATGGAATTCTTCACAAAATGAGCAAAATCCTAGGGTTTTTTTAAATACAAAGCCAAATATATGAGGCAACAGAATTGCAGATGCTGGTAATGGTCAGACTTACGGGTACATGCCATAGTTGGTGGGTCCTTCTCAGCTCTGAAATAACCTTTCTCACACTGACAGACAGAAGTTGCTTCTATGTGAGTCAAACTGTGTGGAGGGCACTTGGAGCACTTCACATTTCCAGCAAATGCTTTATAGAATCCAGGCCTGCAAGCTGCAAAATAAGAAGATAAATTTCATTAATAGAAGAAAATTTTGGTCGTAAGTAAAATCTGTTCCAAGCAGTTACAAAGCTGCTTATTTCCTTTCCAATCTAGATATAGATGCTGTTTTGATGATATAATCCTGTTTATTCTGGTATATGGACTTAAAAAAAAAAAATCTGTTCTTGGTATATAATGGGGAATTGTTAAGAGTGACAACTTCCCAATTTATAGTCAGTCCTCAGTGCTGCTTGAAATCGTCTCTGAACAACTTCACTACTACCACTAAATGTTATCTATGTTTTATGTACATGTGTTAACAAAATGAGTGAGATAACTTCTTATCTGCCAGAGCTGTTTATATGGCTTCCTTACTGAAGTAATGGACAACTTGCAATACTTAATGTATTTACCCTGACAACACCTTGATGAGACAGCGATGACATCCCTAAATATTTATAGCTGGGTCTGACTTGCCTACAGTGCCCCAAGAAACCTCGGACAGCAGGGCCACATCAGCTGGTTCCTGTTGGCACGAGAGAGTCTGGAGGATGAGGAAGGGATGAAATAAGAGATGAAGGAATGAGATGCTGAGACCCTCCAGCACAAACCTGCACAAGCCTGAGGCTACTCCTAATTGTGTTAGGAAACAACCTGGATAGCAGCCAGCCTTGAGACAGGGAATACTGGGAAGCTCCTCACTTCCCCAGTTACTGGGAGCTGCGGTCCCTGCTGTTCTTAACCACAGCACAAGCTCACAAGCCTTTTCTTGCTGGCCTTTAAAGCAGAAATAAGTCGTTAAAATAAATCTTATCACAGATCTATCATGTTATTCTGAGATACTATTTTAAAATCATCCTCAGACTTCATCACACATTTAAACAACAGAGATTTCTTTCCTTTCCTGCCAGCTACCACATTTGCACATGCCAGCATGCGTTGCAGTTACTGTCTTCTGGCTTCCCTATGTGAAAACATTAAAAATCAAAGAGCAACTCAGACATGCACAGATTTTACAGACTCCTCTTGCTCCTGACTCCTCCAGGGGTACAATGGAAACCAGTGCTATAAGTACAATTTTGAGGTTGCATGTGGGTTTTTCTCAGTTTGACCTGTTCAAGACTATTTCCTTTACACTGCAAGAGGAACTGGGAAGTACTTCCTTCTCTTGTAATAAGATACCAAAAAATTTAAAATGTTTTAAAAAAGCACCTCAAAGTATGCAATTAATGGATTCAGTGTCAGTTCATATTGAATTATTAAAGAGTATTAGCACATAGATAACATATACCCAGATCAGTTTTTCTTCTGATTCCAAAGGCTTTTCTTGATATAAAAGCAGCTTCACTAGTAGCTGAATGAAAAGGAGTGAGATGACACTGAAAGAGATAACACTTGATTGCCTCTCAGAACCCAAGAGCCAATTTTTCAAATGCAATTTCAAGAGCTTAATTTTGACCCAGCAATTTCAGCAGTTCTCCTCTCAGTGTGTTGTTCTGACTTTGCTGAACAGACATTAGGTCGGTATCCTGCCCTGCTGTCACTGACTGGGAAAAAAAAAAAAAAAGGATTTCTGGTGTTAGAGATAAAAGGGGTGGGAACAGCAGGGATTTTCCCCTTGAAAGTAGGCTACTGGCCTGATGCAATTGTGATTATAGTGAGTGGCAATTTTCCACTGATTGCAAAGACAGCAGGTTTGGTGCAGGGAAGAAGAAAGCACTGTAGACAACACGAGAGGCTGTAGGCACTGACTCCTCTCAGCTTTGCTGGAAGGAAGAGAAGAGGTATGGCAAAACTGGGGAAAGGGTGTTATGCTTGCCTGCTCCATTCTTATCTTCTCACGCCCAAATCCTGCCCTGATAAATATTAAATTCTTGCTTTATTTCATACATGATGTTTGTGAATAAAGAGCTGACAATTCCAGGTTACAGCTTCATTCAAAGCAAACGAGTACTCTTTAAAATCCTTATTACTTCTGAAATCCATGTCTGTCAGTTCTGAAACCATTCCTTCTTCTCTTTCGTCTCCCAGACAACAAATCACTTTGGATCAAAAGAAACAACATTCTCTTTCAAGAGCAGTATTTTGTCTAAACTTCAAACAGTTCACTATTTCAAAATAAAACTCAAGGAGATTAATTTACAATATAAAAAAATGTTTTATTCTGAAATGGTATTCTCTATTGCATTTAAAGCAATTATGTTTTTGACACGGTAAGTCTCTTAAAAGAAAGCACATATATACTCATGGAAAAGGTGGGGAGAAAAATAATGGATTACGGTAGATAATTTTACTTCTTTTGAAGTCAGCTTAAGTACATCTATCCTGTAAGTCAAGTATGTATCAAATTCTGAGGCAGAGAAGCTACAGGGATATCAGAAAAGCTTTTCAATGGAGAGGCTTACAAAGCCATTGACAACCCACTCCCCATCCAAATGCAGAATCCCATACTAATCAGAATTATTGATACTTGCAAAAAAACTCCAAAAAACAAAACAAAAAAAAACAACAAACCAACAAAACAGCCCTTCATCAACAAGATAAAGTGACATAAGCTGAAAGCCCTAAAATGATCACAAGCTTGGGAAAACTCATCTCTCTGGGTAACTCAGAGCTGCCTGCCAACATTGCTGGTGAAAGAAAATAAACTGTTACCCTGTCAAAGTCAAGGAATATGCAGCATGAATCTTAAATACACCACTTCGGCTGCTGTGCATATCTAAGCTTAAACTTTGATAACAATTATTGTGTTTCAGTGGCAAATTAACCAAAATAAATGCTAAATTTACAATTTCCCACAGAATAACTGCAAATAATTTCTAATGACGACTACTCAGAAAAATACAAGGTTTGTTTTCATCTGTGTTACCACAGAGTATTTTTTTTACCTTCCAAATCACTGGGGGACATCTTGTTTTCTCTAGTATTATCTAACAGAAGTGACTTTGTAAGTTACTGATTATAAGAACTGTATGAAATTTGACTTTTGTAAAGCCTGGGGGAAGATAACATATTGTCGTAAAGGTTCAGTAATTAGCAGGGTATCTGCATGAGCAGTTCAGTTTTCTCCAATGAAATATGAGGGACCATACAGAGAAGCACTAATAATTTAACTGGCTTCATAAAAGGGAATGCATTCGTAAACGTGCTTTGCTGCAGCTTCACTAGGATTTGACTGAGAGGTTTGAAAAGCACAGAAGTTTTGTAATTTATATAATTTTCCTTGTTTAATTTTCAGTAGATAGCATTTAGTTTTGTTTGTTTGATCCGTGGCCACCTGTGGGCTGCCGCCCGCAGGGCCCATGATTGGGGGACAGGCGCTGCCAGGCCCTGCTGGTCCCCAAGGAGGTGCCAGGCTCTGTGGTGCCCCCATAACCTCAAACAACGTCTGGATGTATTTTATGGCAAGTGCAGGGAAAGCCAGACCTCGCCGAGATGCATCTGGGAAATCGGACACATTCCCAATCCCGGGAATGTGGCCAAAGGCTGCCCTCAGCACAGGCTGGCAGGACATGGGACATGGTCTCCTGGTGGTATTTGGGCAGTGAGGAGGGACAGTTTCACCTCGTGCTGGATGGGACGGCATTTTCAAGGATCTTTGTAATTGCCCAGCCCAGGAAATAAGGCCAAGGCTCCATCACTCCAAAACACGGCCGTGGGCTCTCCTGTAGAAGTGTCTTTACTGCTCAAGGCTGTTACAGCCATTAAGTTCTTCCCCAGCCTAAGGGGCGTGCAGTTTATGGACACAAAACACAGAAGATGCACACAGTGGTCACCTGAGTGTTCATAAACTTTGTTCCTTAAAAAAAAAAAGACAGCATTTTCACTGCTCTGTGGGAGCACATCAATATCAAAGATTCCAGTTTCGCAACATCTGAATTGACCTCTACAGCGTTACCTGAAGTAACATGAGTCCAAAGGAAACTTAGGAACAACTTTTAGGTATGTTTGACACTGTTGGTCTGTGGGTGGTGGGTGGGAAGGCATTTGTCATGAAAATGGATTTTTTATAGCTTGCTGAGAACTCATCAATCAAATTAAATCAAAGGAGACTTTGTTGTCATTTAGAATGAATGGCAACCATCAGTAGCTGTGGAAGAGGTGTTTTAATCTTTCTGAATCACACAATTTGTTATGCATTTCCACCTCATATTTTTTTAACCTTGCTTATTGGATCCCACTAATGCCCTGTGAGACTGGTATCTTTCATATTTGTTATATTCTGAATGATTTCAATTTTAAAGTCCTCTTACCGCTCTGCTATCTGATCACTTCATAAAAAGGGCAGTCCAATAAGGCCTGTTCTATTCTACCACTGTGCACAAAGAAGGAACTTTGATATTACTTTAACCAATTTATACTTTAGTAGAAGTGTCTAGAAAAGAACAAAAAAGTCTATAGAAAAGAACATGAAGAAGGAATGCAACAAAAGTTGGATGCTGTATATTAAAAAAGCCAGAATACAATCACAAAATCAAGATTAGGATATTACAGAATTAGGACAATAAAGCTATGAGGACAACTTCTGATTGTGAGTACTTGCTGGTTAAATAATCTCAAATCTCTTCTTTCTCACATGACTCTTGTTTTATTCAGGTCGCGAATGGACTGTGAGGGGGATTTACTTTGGGTCATGTTCAAACTAATAGTGAGACTGTGCAGGATGAGTTGTTAGAAACCTGAGGCCTTGTGAAGAATCCACTGGAGGAAGGCCAGCCATCACAGATTATAAATTACCAAATACGCTGGTTAGTTCAAACCACAAAAATAAAAGACATCGTGTATCAAGAAAGCAAAGCTCTAGTTTGAGTTAGTTTCTACAGATAGTAAGGAGGGGACAGGTGACACCCCTAGGAAACTTAGTGACAGAATGACCCAACTTTGGGGGGACAATGGACTGATTCCCCCCCCCCCCCTTTTTTTTTTTTGGTAATGTATTTGATGGGTTATATTTCTGGGAGGTTTGGTCTGCACTTAAATGCATCTGTGTTCATATGCTGCAGTCCATCTCCTCTCTTGCCAGTATCTCTGCTCTCTAATATTTCTATTCTTAGACTTGGAGAACTGATAGGAGCATTACTCAAACCCTTGACTTCAGAGAGGAACAGGGCAGAGGAGACAAAAAGAGGCAGATATAAAACTGCCTCTTCAAATAGAACTACATAATGAAAATAGGTAAATGAAATTAAATGTTCTTCCTCTTTGTGCTAATTCTCCTTTCCCCAGTGACTGATTTTCTGTCATTCCCACACTTCAATATTCTATGGATGTTATTTATGAAAATTATTAGAGGAAACGACAAAGGAGACAATTGCCACATATCAAACAGTATTTTCAGTTCACATCAGAGCAGTTTTTCTCTGTATAAAACACTTGTTTCAGTACAATAACTTGACCAATTATTCAGGTCACAAGGCATGTTTTAAAAGAATCTGAGGTTTATTAAAAAATACATAGAGACAAGAATTAACGATAATAATTTTATCACTGCCTGTCATACTAGATACAATCCAACAGCTCATCAAAGAGCTGGGGGCTGTGCTACATAGCCCAGGTGAATCCTCTTCTGCACAGACTCCTTTTTGTATTACCAAAAAATAAAAAAAAAACCCACCCACAACAACCTAAACAAAACAAAAACAAGCATCTTAATATTTAAGTTAGAATTTAAGAGTATGATTCTAAATACATAGGTACTACTTAAAGAGATGGAAAATGTTTTCAGTCCTGATAAAACTCTTTTTGACTTAATTCTTAGAACTAGATGAATTTCCTTCCTCCCCAGACTAGTATAGTAAATAAAATCTACTACTACAACAGGTAGATGGCATGTAAGAGTATTCCAGCATCCATGAATACAAAATTTGCAAAACAATAAGGAGCTGAAAAGAGGTTCCTTTCATTGAAATATCAAGCACTGAAACTACAGATAAAGACAATATCTATAAAAAAAACCCTATTCATAACAAAGGCTACACTGAGGGTCTGCAGTCTTTGCAAATCACATGTTAAACATGTTTTATAAAGTGTACTCATGAGTCAAAAGAGGTTTTTTTGGAAGAAAAAGTTGTTATATTGCAACTTACTGCAATTTTGTGTGTTTTTTAGCTCAGATATAGCTTCCTAAAGCCTCACAGAAGTGGCACGTGACAAAACTGGCTGGAAGACTGAGGTACTTTATCAGTGATGGAAGAAGAGAGACAAAACCAACAGGATGCACCTTCACTGATTTGTGCTGCTGACTCTGTGGTGGGGATCCCTGAAGTCCAATGAACTGGTTGACATGGGAACTACAAATACTCAAATGCACTGCTCCACACCCAAATGAGTCTTTATTTCTGTTGCTATTTTATGGATAGACCCCATATAAAAATCATAATTAGACAGATTTCAAAAACCCTTAAAGGAGACAGTGTAAATACTATT
The DNA here is from genome assembly GCA_013400655.1 of Mystacornis crossleyi. Classification (NCBI taxonomy): domain Eukaryota; kingdom Metazoa; phylum Chordata; class Aves; order Passeriformes; family Timaliidae; genus Mystacornis; species Mystacornis crossleyi. The sequence goes on along the minus strand of VYZQ01057761.1, from coordinate 18,857 downwards.
TTCTACGCTGCATAATTTTTTAAGGAGCATCACTGTGTTTAGGAAGATAGTGAATGAAAGGAATCAGTCAAGCTAATTAGGGCACGCAATAGAAATGGTAATCGAGGAATGTGGCAGCAGTGAAAAAGAAGGGAAGTAATTTCCTGCAATATATCAGTGCATACTCCTGGGATCGGGAAGGTCTGCAGGAAAAGAATGGAAGGAAAAGATCATTACATTTCCAAGCAGCCATCTCCAGCATCTCTGGTAATCACCTTCAAACAGAAAAGGAGAAATGTAACCCTGAGAACACTGCAGGGCAATGCAAAAGTTACTCACTGAGTCCGCAAATCTGTCCACAGTAGCTGGGAAAAAAAAAAATTTTAAAGTATAATATCAGTAATGTTTGTGGTGTTTTTTTTCCTTTTTTTTTTTTTTAACTTTTTAATCATTATTCCATTGTTGAAATTAGCTGGAAGGACTTTGGGGGAAGGGATAAAGGAGGAGTCTGGTAAGTTTCTCAACACTGTAGTGAATGCAGCAACGAGAAATATTTATTGCAACTAGAGAAGGAAGCCGTGTTTGTTGGAATTTCTCTGTATCATTTCAGGAGGAATAAGCGTCCAACTTGAAAAGCCATGAAGGCCTCTCTTTTCACAGAATCATTCGTGCTCCTATGTACAGCTGAACACTGTCAGGAGACACTGCAAACAGGCATTAGACCACACCAAATATTTCTTTCTGCAATAGGAAAAATAGTCTGAATAGATCAGGTCCATGCTGGGGCAAAACCCTTTTGCACATTATCTATCTCCCTGTGTCTGCTGGTGAGAACAGTTACAGAAAGATCATCTCCTGGTCTGAACATAACCAAATGCTAGAAAAATACCTCCCACTATTAGAAAGATTCAAAGTGCTTTTGTACCAGATATATGTTGTACATATATAAAGTGCCTTCTTACCAGATATGTGTACAAAAATTGCTGCTCTATGGAGAGCAGTTTGTCAATCATATTATATCCCTATCATATATAAGATATCAAATGCTATCACATATGTGTTATCCCCCCACACTCTCCCTTCTATTGAGACCATAAACTGTAGTTTCTGTCGTCCCTCTCCCCATTTTTAATTCTTCCTGCCTCTAGTATGTGAAACCTTTCTGTTTCCAGCTCTGTATATATGGTAAGTAGTTCGTCATGGATTTCTCTTCTTCCTCTGCAAGAACAGCCCACTGGAATCTGCAGAGGCACTTTTCTCTATCCATAACAAATTAATCTGCTAGCCTGGGGTAATTAATTCCTATGATAGCCATTATTCAATTTGGTATGCACGTGGGGTTATTTTGGAAGCAAGTTTTTCTGAGGATGCTTCCACTTTTGTCAAAGACCAAAACTTCCAGCCTGAGAGCTGCTGCAATGATGTTTTGTGGGCTGGCGTTATGTCAGACTGATTTTCTGTGCAAAAACAGTAATTCACCAGAGCAGTTCTCAAATAATTAATGTCACTTGGCTTCATGCCTCTGAAAACCCTGAAGGTGTGCACTGAAATCCTACAAAAGCTCCTCCTGGCATGACTTACTACTTTATTACAAAACTGTGGAACAGCTTTCTAGAAAGGCACATCTTGAAGGAATGGAATATCCTTACAGGCAATTATTAACAATAAAAATCTGAAGAACGCTGCAGTCTCTATTTACAAGGTTATAGTTTCTTGTTATGGCCTTATTATAAAATTGCAGTTTTTAATGACTTAAGATCTAAAACTAAATTTTTTTGGGTTCACTGATTTCACTACAGCAATTATTTCTATAATAGATCAGCTAAAGCTATGAAATTTTTTCTTCTCTGTGTAGCTGTCTGTTTTACATTAATATAATTAGCAAGAACCAATAGCAATGAGAATACAATCTAATCCACTTTAAAAAATACTTTAAATAACCTAATATTTAAAAGGAGAGGCTTAAAATTACACTTGAATTTTTAATTATGGTTACCAAGATTGCACATTCAGATATAGATTTGAATGTGTGATTTATTGAAGGCCCAGCTTTATTTGCATGTACAAGTCAGGAGTTTGGGCACATAGACAAAATTACTGTAATCATGGGGAATATTTAAATACCCCAATCCAGACAGATAATTGCAAAGTTCAGTAATTCATATGCAAAAAATGCTGAAATGTTCTTATAAAATCAGGTGATTGGCCTTAGAAATAGAGTCCTTTTGGATGTGTTTGCAGAAAAGCTCATAGACTTGATTTTTAAAGACACCAAACATGATTAGTGACTCCCAAACAATTTCAATTCTGACTTTTCGCTGAAAATAAAGTACTCATGCCTCTGTGAAAACCAAATACAATTTTCTTTTGTAACATTTCTGAATATCCACAAGCAAATAATCCTGATTATTAAAAATTATTTTCAACCCATCTTTGTATCTTCCACATTACAGTACTCAATTTTATGTAATCTTGTTCTGGTCTATCATTGTTTTACTCTATGCCTTAAAACAATGTTGTACTTGTGAATAAAAATTCTGTGATTTATGTCAGCAACTAACGCAGTATTCAAATACCGATTTTGCCGTGGAACCAACACAAAGTTCTGTTATTAGTCCATTCAAGGTTTCCTTTTCCTTTCCCCCACGTCCATGTACCAAGAACCACTTGCAGTATTTAGCCCCAAATTATAGTAACTATTGAATTGTATATACATAAGTTTTACACAGATGACACCAACATTCTTGGTTTTTTTTTTTTTTTGTTTTGTTTTGTTTCATAAGCAAACACTGCCAACTTCTCCCAACCCATCACCACCACAGCATTTAGATTTATGTGAATTTCAATGCATAGGCAATACCTTGGTAACCCAAGGGAAAGCTCTGACTACTGTCTCAAATATTCATCTATTGGCCTTCCAAGACAGGAATAAATTCCTTTGATGATGCAAATCCACCCCCATTTTAAAAGAAGCAAAAAATCATGAAGGTGCCCTTTAGCTGAACAGGTTCCTAATTTGTGTTTCACCAAAATAGTTATGTGGTATAAATCTTCAGTCCTCGTGTCTAGAATATTTCACAATTGATGACAAGAGTCAGAGTTAAGTATTTCTACTGAACACACTGATATTTCACAGGAATCTCTCAGAGATGAACCATGACTTTAATATCAATTCTCAAATAAACAGGCTGGTATGAAAAAATGTTCCCTCCAATAAGACTTCTAGTATTAATAGAGAAATTTGAGGTTAAGAACACAGGTAAGTATTACTTATAAAATATATTAGATCTGCATAAAATCTGCAAAAAAGCTGGCAACGAATTTTATAGATAATTTTAAATATTTAAAAGATGATCAGATATCTGGAATAATCCCTCAACCAAAATACAAATAAAATCCAAAATTAGGATTACACAGTCCAGAAAAGTGACAGCTACTGATGCTGCATTGCCATTCCTCATCAGATTGTGAACTGAATTCTGGTAAAGTTTAACTCCATTTCAGCTTTTAAATACTCAAGAAGTGTGCAGGACAGTTTGCTTTTGAGTTGATAAATATCTGCTGCTCCAGCTGAGGCATGGACACATGACAGGAAGCAAGAGAGCTACAGCTCACTCACTGATCAATGGACTCTGGTTGTGTCTAAGTCTTACAGCAGTTAACATTACATTTATTTCACACCTGGGGGTGGCACATTGCTCGTATGTGGTCAATTTTCACCTTTTTCCTTCACTTACATTCACGTTTCTCATACTGCGAGCAAAATGACTGCAAGACAAAGGTCAGGGGCTACAGTTCTGATGGTAAATGAGACACTGCTGCCTTCGTTCAGTACTTGGAACTGTAAAATTCAGGGATCTGTGTTCATCTAAAGAATAACAAGGGACTGCAGAATTTGGCATCTTTTTTATTTTACAGACTAATTTTTTAATAGAAAACCCAAGAGAGGCAAACAGCCACTGTTAAACTTAGCCACGATAATGTAACTATACTTGATGTGGACATTTTCAATTACTATATAAAGTCACATATCCACAGATGTTTAGTTTCAGGAAAAAAGATAAATGATATATAAATATAGATATAGAATTAGATTTGTCATCCCTTTGGCATAGCATTTACAGAGTACTTTAACTATAACTGAGATATTTTAATCAGACTGTCATTGGTAACTATCACTACGATCATCTATTCTCTCTTTCTGCATAAG